>SNQJ01S0013811.1:13900-26135 GCA_010110895.2 Picea sitchensis
AAAATACTTGCTAATTGTTTCATCTTCATTCATCTTTAGTTGTTCAAATTTCAATCTGTATGTTTGAAGTTTGACATCTTTTACTTTCTCATTTCCTTCATAACTGCTAATAAGTTTATCCCACATTGCTTTGGCAGTTTCAATATGCATCACCTTTACAAACTCAGCTTCAGCAAGTCCATTCAAGATAACATTCATTCCCTTGACATTAAAACTAAACTCTAATTTATCGTCCTTGGAGGCTAGCACAACAGGATTTGTATATCCAGTCTCTACTACATCCCAAACATCAACACCCAAGGCCATTAAGTATGTTCTCATTCTAATCTTCCAGAAGGAAAAAATTGTTCCATCAAATAGAGGGGGCTTATAGGTTGAAGTCCCTTCATGACTTGTCATGTTTAAACTTACATATCTACCTTTGAATAAAAGGAACCCACTATGATACCAATTGTTTAAATTTCTAAGACAACTGAGAGGGGGGGTGAATCAGTTGTTACTATGCTTAAACAATAATAAATCTATTAAACCATTCTTAAATTTTCTTCAAGTGACTATCAATATTATACAACATATAGACAATAATAAATAATGAGCATCAATCACACATAAGATATATACAAAGACAGTTTTTCACGAGGAAACCCATAAAGGGAGAAAACCTCTTCTTATTTGAAATGATAGGCAGTCTTTTAAGTTCTGTACATCATCTATAATTGAGCACCAACTCAATGTGAGGCTACTACCTCTGTTTTACAAGATCCAACTTGTTTGAGAGCACCAACTCTCTGATTTCTCTAGCACCCAATAAAAGGAAGCACCAACTCCCTTAATGTTCCAGCACCAACTGGCTGGAAGCACCAACTTCCAGTTACACAGGATCCAACCTGTATACCAAAGAACACTTTTTCTCCCTTGCACCACCCTGCCACCCTGGTTTCTCTGGCCCTGCCACCCTGGTTTCTCTAGCTGCAACCAGATGGAAGCTACAACTCCCTATGTTCAAGCTCCCACTTGAACCTCTGAGGACAACAATCCTCCCTAGAACCTCCCAACCACCCTAGAATATAAATGAATAATTAAACAACCAACTACACAGATAAATCGATTCTTACCACTTCTTCTCTGTTCTGTAAATTGGTCTTCTTCTAACTATTTTGCAATTCTTCTCTTCCTTTATCTATTCAAAAATTCTGCTCTACTTCAACTTGTTCTGCCATTATGCTCTGCTTCAAGTGTTTTCCTCATCTATTACTCTTCTCTGAGTTTTATCTCACATTGCGCATATTTTCAGTCTCACACTACGCATCCTATGATTTTCCCTTTCTTATAATTTAATTCATTTTTCGTCCATAACAACCAACCACACACAGTCTATATCTTTTTATTTTATGCACACACACCCACAACAGTTACACTTCACATCTCCTTAGGAAAAAGAAAACTGTCTAAGCAACTGAAATTCCAACCGATCAAGAATCATGACTCACTTTAGCTAACAGATTTGTAACTGATCAATTAACTATGAGATGGAATAGTAGCCTGCCGATCATATTCAAATTCACTTGAACCGTTGGATTAAGAATAAATAATCTTGTGCCTATTTCACCATTTCGTAATTCGGCATTTCGGGATCCCTGTGGTGAAGCTTAGCACCTCTAGCTTCTTCCTCTCTCTTCCATCGATGTGCCCAATGGCTGTGACCATGTGCTTATGCATAAAGCACTTTCACGATTTCACATTTAGTGAATATGGAGATGAGGCATCTTGAATCTCCAAGTCGTGATCCCTGAAACTTCGAAATGGATCTTATCTGAACTGACTCTTTCCCTCCTTGTGACCACCGTCGGTGACCATAGGCTGTGCCAAAAAGGCGCTTCATATTTCGTGAGTTTCCACATCATGCTCCATTGACTCCAAGTTAGCGAAATTCTAATCGCTTTCCACTTGTCCTATGATTCGACGGTTCAGATCTGATCTTGATTCAACAACTCAGATCATATCACGATTTCAACGTTCTTGTGGTTATGTTTCTTGCCTCTCCAAGTCGTGATTTGCAAAACTCCAAAATGGAGTCGGATCAACGGTCCAGATCACACCTTGATCTAACAGCTGCGACTAAATCGCGATTTTGGTGGTTATGTTTCTTGCCTCTCCAATTCGCGATAGGCGAAGCTACGAGATGGAGCTCAGATCAACTGTCCACGTTCTTGGTGATCCGACGGGCCTGATCTTTTTGCGATCTCGCATATTTTTGTTCCTTATATGGAGGTTCTCGTCACTCCAAGTCACGATAGGCGAGACTCCGAGATGGAGCTGGATCAACGGTCCAGAACAAACCTTGATCTTATGGCTAAGATAGTTTTGCAATTTCGCATATCGTGAATTCAAGAGGTTAGGGAACCCCATTCCTTTGACTTTCCAGTCACCGACATGATGATATTTCACCACGTGTCCTTCTTGAAGATGGACGGTCCTCCTTCTTTTGGGATTTTGTGAGCCCGCTTCTCCTTCCACTTTAATGAATGTGCAGGTTCTCCCTGATCCAACGATGGTCGAAACTTATGCTCAGATCTAATGCCTGAGATCTGTCCTCCTCTTCTGCACATTCTTCTTGTCTACAATCAGATATGATGGTCCTCCTTCTTTTTGGAATTAAAATGGGATCCAATGATCAAAAATTCTGCTTCTCCTCCCGATCTTACTTTGTTCTACTTACTCTGATTTTGCCATCGATGATCTGCCAACAATCCTCTTCACTATCTCTTCTGAGCTTATTTGAATCTTCTCTGCAACGTCTTCTCATAATTCCCATCTATTACATACTTTTTGTACTCATTTCTCATAATGCCCATCTATTACATACTTTTTGTAGTCATGCCATATTCATTGTTGTACTTGCCATCAATGACAAGAAAACAAGCATGCACTGTCTGTTAAATATTTGCCAATAGTTGTGATTACTCAAAGAGGTATGGAAATGAAACTCATGGTGTTATGACTTTGCATGAAAATAAAAATAGATATAATGCAAAGCCTAAATTTAACTTTTCAGTGAATGATATGCTAAATAAAAATAGTGCAATCTTCAATTTTAACTCTGCAACTTAGAAGTAAAATGCAATCTTTCACTGAATGTGCTAAGCTAATGATAAAGGTTCAAAGACAAAAATACCAACCAATGCAAAATGCCTATTTTTGTATTTTTAATGTATTTAAAAAGAAATGCATGGACTGATAAGAGACTTGATAGATAACTTATACTGTGTATAAAAGAAATCACTTGAGCATAATACCAAGAAGCTAAGAAGACAACCCAACTACCAAGGAAAAATAAAAAATGGAAAACAAAGATAAATATGCTGCCCAAAAATTCAACTCCAAAAAGGTTTCCTATCATCTCAGATAATCTCAACAGGTACCACAGAGACCTAAGAAGGCTCAGTGATCCTCAAAACCTACCCAAAAGTCACTAAACCAAGCAAACAAGCAAGGGGGAAGTGGTATACGCTCCTGTTCAAGAGAAAAGGGAGTATATACGCCTCTTGTAGTGGGACAACAAGCATATACATGTGGCTGTCAGGGAAAAAGGGGAATATGTCTTTTAAAACAAAGCTAGACAAGGTTAAAAGGTTGAAAACTCAGACCCAGAGTGAACAAAATTTGTCCAACTGTGATATGACAGGAAATACAAAGGCAAAGAAGCAATGTAAGAAGGAAAAATACTTCAACCCTTAGAAGGAAGATAACTTCCCCAGTGGAGTCGCCAATTCTATTACAAGGGAAAAACTCTCTATGGCCAAAGGTAAACCAAAACAGACAAGTATGACTGCATAAATCAACTCAATTCCAACATATGCTATATAAACTAATGTGCAATTCGAGGAAGAAGCCTAATTCAATCCAATCATTTGATGTCATTCCACCGTTGAGCACTGTGACCCGAATCTTTACACCTGTAAGAAGTTCTCAAAAAACAAGTGATGCAAGTATATAGTGACAGTATATAAAATGAGTTAGCGCATCAGATAATACAATCCATTAATAAACATTACAAACATGCCCATGGATAATAATCATATATTTGCAAGATATCGATAGGACGAGAAAGGAGTGTTTCTATTAATAATTGATCAACAGAAGTATCAACATTACAGACTTCCGTGTCGGCATGGTTCGAAACCAAGAAACCAATTTCCTTCCAACTGGGTCTCCACCACTTCAATCCTCCACCAAAGGCAAGCTCAGAACAAAGAGATAACGAGATCCTCTTGACAATAAGGGAAGAGCTTGGGAGATGAACACTGTATTCAGACTTGAGGGACAAAGGGATGCAAACTCAATATGAAGTAATTTCTCCAGAGTAACTTTTCTCTCAAAGTTGAATTCTTTCTCTCTCCTTTTACATAGCTTGAAATTGTGCTCTTATAGCCTCCAGAATGCAACTGAAAGGCCGAGTCGAAACGTTTCCAGTATATGGAAGGCCAAAGATCAGAGATCATTTGTCATAACATGGAAACCCGACCTCATTTTGTATTTTCTGGCACAAGTCCCAATATACGCGAGTTGTAGTGGAGCAGCAAGCATATACGCATCTTGCAAAGCAGTTAGGAAGCATATATGTGGAAAAATATATAATTTTGGCTCTGGATTTATCAAAAATGGGGTTTATAAGTCTGCATAGGGAAATGGAAAAAGGCCCTCTATGAAATATAGAAATGGTGAGGAAAATATTTCTATAATAGTTCAAACTCTATTTTCTGTGATCATAACTCATTGTTTCCTCTTTCAATCCTTCCTCGGACCTGAGAGTTTCCTCTCTCGTCTTTGCATTTTCTCTGCAGGTCTCCCTCTGTCCACCACACTTCCTTTCTTGCCTCCCTAAAAAAGATTGCGTGTGGCTCAAATCTCCCATTCTATGGTCAGGTCGGGAAGCCTTACTGATGGGAAGTCTACCCTATCCTTCATTAACTCTTGAGGGGGACTTCCCACCTACTAGCCTAACGAGAATTCATTCATGGTCAGAGGGTTGTTCTAATATGAGAAAATTAATTCCATCATGGTACTGTTTTGGTGGAGGTTAATGCAACCATTCCTGGTCCTCTCCACCACCTTTCAAATCATTTCGTGGTCTCTCTCTTAGCACATCCCCTCTTTCAGCAGTCATGCAACACGTAACCATTTTCTATTAAAATAATCAGAATTTACATTCATCGACCTTCTACACAAGGTCCATCAAATCAAACATTCACACTTTTAATTTTTCCATAGTTCCTCGGCCCATATAGTTATATTTGTAGACTGGGGGAAACAAGGTGTTACAATCCCCCCCCTCTTAAATGAATCATCGCCCTTGATGTTCTATCTATCAACACGATATGTATGTACATAAGTAAATAAAATCAGATATGCTTGTCTCATGGAATATTCCATTTTCCACATAGCCTCATCTGGGCCAAAGTGTTTCCATTGCACCTTGACCTATGCAATGGTTCGGTTCCTGAGTCAGGTTTCCTTCCTGTCTAATATGCATTGGGTTTCTGGAAGGAATTATCCCTCTGGCTCCACCTAGATCACAAACCAATCAATTATATGATTAACATCATGTACATATTTCTTCAGTAATGAAACATGAAAAACATTATGTTCCTTTACTGTGGGAGGAAGTGCTAGCCTATAGGCTACATGCCTCACTCTATCTAATACTTCAAAGGGTCCACAATACCGAGGTGTGAACTTGGCATAGGATCCCATTCTCAGGGAAATCTTCCTGGATCTAACTCTGAGATAGATATGGTCTCCGGTCTTGAACTCTCTTGGAGTTCTCTTTCCGTCGAAGTAACTTTTCTATCTATCCTGAGAAATATTTATATTTTGTCTTATGTGAACCACTTGTTGTTCCATTTCTTTCAGCATGTCGGGTCTGATTGTAATTCTATCCACTGGATTGCTCCAACTGATTGGAATCTTGTAGTGTCTACCATAGAGGACTTTAAAAGGGCTCATCTTCAAGGATTCTTGATAACCGTTGTTGTAGGAAAACTCTACCAATGGTAGGTAGTATTCCCACTTCTTAGGCTGATGCATTACATGCATCCTTAACATTTCTTCTACTATTTGGTTCACTCTTTCTGTCTGTCCATCAGTTTGGGGGTGATAATATGTGATAAATAACAATTTTGTCTCCAAACCAACCATTAGGGATTTCCAAAAGTTTGAAGTAAACTTGGTGTCTTGGTCAGATACAATTTCCTTGGGCATGCCATGCAGTCTAAATATCTCCTTCATGAAGATGTTTGCAATATATATGGCCTTGCAAGTTAATTTGACATGAATGAAATGAGAAGACTTGCTCAGTTTTTCCACCACGACCATGATGGGATCATTTTTCTTGGTTGACTTTGGTAATCTGATGATGAAATCCATGGAGATGGTTTCCCATTTCCATTCCAGGATCGGTAGAGACTGTAATAATTCTGCTGGATGACAATGCTCTAGCTTAACTTACTGGCATTCTAGGCACTTAGCTAGATAGTTAGCTATGTCTTTCTTCAACCTAGGTCAATAGAATTGTTTCCTAGTAGCCGTGATCATCTTCTAATATCTTGGGTGACCAATATATGGTTTCTTATGTAGTTCATCCATTATGAACCTCTTCAAGTCATCACAGTTGGGAATATACAATATGTTTCTGTAAGTCATCAACCCTCCCTCGAGAATCTGGTAGCCTTCATACTTCAGCCCCATAGGCTCTTGTCTTAGGTATGAGTTCATGGTCTTGAAGAATGCATCTATCTCTTGTGCATTTATGACTCTTTCCCTAACATCCGTTTCATAGGTGCTTACTACTGCCAGATGAATCATTTATATACTTCTGCTAAGGGCATAGACCACCCTATTTTCCTTTCCTTTGATGTGTTTGATTTCGAAATCAAACTCACTAAGAAGACCCATCCACCTAGATTGTCTAGCATTGAGCTTTGGTTGATCAAACAGGTGCCTCAATCCACAATGGTCTGTAATAAGCACAAATATCCTTCCCAGGAGGTAGTGCCTCCACATTTTTAAAGCATGTACTATGGCAGCCAACTCTAGGTCATGGGTCACATAATTGATCTCATGCTCATTTAATTTTCGGGACGTGTAGGAAATTACACGTACCTCTTGCATAAGGACTCATCCGAATCCTTCCTTCTAGGCATCTGCACACATGAGGAAATCATTATCCAAGTCTGCAATCTTTAGCATGGGTGCATGGGTCAAGAGGTATTTCAGTTCTTGAAATCTTTCTTCACATTGTTATGTCCAAATGAATTTGATCCCCTTTTTATGAAGGGTAGTGATTGGACAACCAATCTTGGAAAATGATTTTATGAACCTTCTATAGTATCCTTCCAGGCCCATGAAGGATATGATATCTGATACATCCTTCAGGGTAGGCCATTCCATAATAGATATGATCTTATCAGGGTCCACTGCCACCCCTTCTTTAGAAATGACATGGCCTAAGTAATGAACTTGCTTTTGAAAGAAGTTGCACTTGCTAAACTTAGCATAGAGATGATGCTCTCTTAGTACTTGAAGTACGAGTCTAAGATGTTCTTCGTGTTCCTCCACATTCTTGGAGTATATTAGGATATCATCAATGAAAACCAATACAAATTTGTCCAGGAATTTGCTGAGTACATTATTCATCAAGCACATAAAAGTGGCGGGGGCATTGGTTAAACCAAATGGCACCACCATGAATTCATAGTGACCATACCTTGTTCTAAAGGCTATTTTGTGGATGTCTTCATCCTTAATCTAGACTGGGTGGTATCCATATTTTAATTCCATCTTCAAGAAGATGGAAGCACCTCCCAATTGGTCGAACAAGTCATCGATTCTTGGTAAGGGGTACTTGTTCTTTATGGTTGTATTATTGAGTTTTCTATAATCTATCCACAGTTAGAGTGTGCCATCTTTGTTTTTCACAAACAAGATGGGTGCTCCCCATGGGGATACATTGGGTCAGATGTAGCATTTTTCCATCATCTCCTTTAGTTGTAGCTTGATCTCAACCAACCTTGGAATTCTCATCATGTATGGTGTTCTAGATGCTGGTACCTCTCCCGGTGTAAGTTATATCGAGAAGTCAATATCCCTTCTCAGAGGTAGACCTGGTACTTCTTCTGGGAACACGTCCTTGTATTCTCTTATTATGGGGTGGTCCTATAGGTTTGGTTTGTCATCCTCAACAGAGTCCAACACCTGTATGACATATAAGGAGCACCCCTTTCTGCAGTACTTTTTCATTTGAAGGGATGATATTTGCCTCACTGAGACATGCTTCTGAATCCCTTAGAGGGTTGTCTTTCTCCCTTCTTCATTTAAAAATTCTAAAGTTTTATGATAATAGTCCAATTTAGTTTTTTAAGTAGTCAACCAATCCATACCAATCAACAAGTCATAGGATCCCAGGGGAAGTATGTTAAGGGTCGCTTGGGTGGGCATTCCACCCATGATGAGTTGACAGTCTGGTATGACCTCTGCCACTTTTATTTTGGTCCCAATGGCTAATTGCACCAGCCATGGATTAACATGTCTAATTGATTACAACTTACACTTATCAATAGTCTGAGGGGCCACATAACTCAAATTAGAACCTGGGTCAATTAAAATAGAAACTAGTTGGTTGACAATCATACCTTCGAACACCACTACTGAATCTTGGTGGTTGGATTGATTATCGTCCAAGGATGCATAGATTCATGGCATGCTCCTAGCCACATAATTGATGGTGATAGATTCTTGGATATTGTAGAATCTCTTACTGTTATTTTGTTGGTGTGGGTGGTCCCTCAATTTATGATCCTCTCCACAACCCCATCATTTTAAGGGTTCCTTCTTTAGGTTATCGGTCTTTGATGGGACTGTCTTAAAAGGTTTATTTCCACTTTGAGAGGGGAAATTTTTCTGATATATACTTCTAGTAGGAAGGCTCCATCTAGAATATTTTTCATAGTTCTTAAATCTTGAGGATCTAAACCCCTTCTTATGGAATCCTGAACTACTCCTGTTCTTCCAGTCTTTGTGGGGTCTTGTCTTACTCCCAAGCTATTCATAACAGTACCTTGCCTTCTGGATAGCTTCTTCTAAGGTCTTTGGCTCGTCGAACTCAATCCTATCCCAGTAGGTATGAGGTAACCCACTAATGAACCATTGCATTTTTGATTTTTCATCTTTTATGTAGGGTACATACCTCAGTAGTTCAAGGAATTTATTGAAAAATTCATCTATGGTGAGTTGCCCCAGCCTGAGCTCATAGAATTCCTTAGTTTTCCCATCCATGTATTTTTCTGACAGATACTGCTTCCTGAAGTATTTCTCAAACCGTTTCCATGAAAATTCCTTCTCATGGAATCTATTCAAATTCCTAAGGTCTTCCCACCATATGGAAGCCTTTCATTTCAGGTTGAAGATGGCTATTCAAGCCTTCAAGTTTTCAGAGTAGTCATGGACTTTGAAATACTTCTTTAAACCAAGAAGCCAAGATTTTGCCTCTTCTCCCTTCTTAATCTCTCCATCGAAAGAGGGTGGTTTGGATTTCTTGAAATCTTCAGGACCATGGGTTTTGGAACACTTCCGCTTCTTTCCTTTCCTTTGAGAATGCCTATTGGCCCTGCTACTAGAAGATCCTTCAAAGTTGTCATATTCCTTTTCAGAGGACTCTCCCGATGGGTGTCCCCTGCCTCCAGGTTGGACATTCTTCACGATACTTCTCCCAGTGGGGTCACTTATGGAGTCATGTTTTTGGATCTCAGGTGGACTCTGACTTCTCTCCTTGTGTCATCAATCCACATGACTGGTTTCAGGTTCATCCTCCAATTGCCTATGTATGTCAGATAAGCTTTGTAGCAAGATTGTGTCAATTTCTGTTTGTTTCTCTTGCTCCTTTATTAATCTCTCGTTGTCAGCCTTGAAACTCTATAACTCGAACCTGAGGCTCCTTATAGTTTCAACAATATCCAGAGGGGTTTCCACCTCTCTCCTTTCATTAGAGTCTTCATCTTTGTTGTGGGATCCATCCCCCACTTCATGACACACTACTATCCTTTAGTCTTGGATTTTTTTCCCCATGATTTACTGACTGCTCGAGTGTTGACAAAAACACTTATTGTTAGCTAACATTCTATTAGTTCATGAACAATACATGATTCAATTTCTTAAATGCATACACTCAGTGGAAAGTTTCATTCTTTTCTTTAATAACATTTTTAATCATAATTTTTAAGAAAGAGGTAAGGTAGAGTGCCATTCTTTTAAAATTACTCCAAATAGTTTTTTTAAGCGAATCGTCCATGAGCCCATGCAGGCCAATTGTTTTCACCTAACTTTGATACCAATTTGTAACACACCCACTATGGGGAAAATAAGAATAAAAAAGTTCCATCCTCCTTACAGGAACAAATCCCCTTTCTCTCTACGGGTTCTAATTTGGAGAGTCCAGGTGTAAGGTAGCTAGAGAGGTAGTGGGGGGCCCAGAGGGCCGATAGTGATAATAGTGGAGGTCATTCAATGTAAGGTGGAATAGGTCCACTATATTATTAAATAAGGCCCACTATGGTAGTTAGATATAATAAATGGGTAATTAGATATAATAAATGTAAGAGGACTTCTTAGAAGGTTCTACTTCTAGAAGCTTCATCCTCTAGAATGTTCTTAGGTGATGGTAGCACTATATAAAGGGGTTCAAGCAATGTAATGAGACATGAAGAAAATTATTGTATTTGGAGCGATAGGTCAATAGGAGGATGCTCCCATCGAAGAGGCAAGTAAACAGGAGCATATCTCTTCCATAATAGGATCCATTGTACGGTGTTTCCCTACCTCAAAGGCTTCATAGTAATAAAGAATATTTTTCATATTTTTATTCTATATATGTTGTGGTTATTTTGTATTCAGTCTTTGGTTATTAAAAAGTGGTATCAGAGAACTTTCCTTGGCAGACGTTGTGGACAATTATTTTTTTTTTTTGTAGATTTGTTTTTTCGGAGAAGAAAAAGAGGGCCACGACATTCCGTAAATTTTTAGTATATTTTCATGAAAAATTTGCAGAAAAAAGTTGTGGATATGAGTTCCTCTCAGAAAAACACCCAAGTTGAAAGAAAAAATCGTCCGAAATAGAGTTCGGGAAGTCAAGATATTGAAGTTTTAAAATCTGCAATTTTCAGGGTTTTTTCCGCGGACGATGACGCGATTATTTTTATTTCTGTAGCATATGGAGGATGAATTTGTCCAAATAAATTACAGATCTGATTTTCTCTCACATTTTCACCCAATTTAAAAAAAAACATCAGTTGAAACAGAGTTCGGGAAGTGAAGTTATGAGCATTTTAACTTCAACTGTTTTTTAGGGTTTTTCCAAAAAAAACCGCGATTTTCTGTCGTAACTTATTGGGTCTATTTTTTTTTTTTTTTTATGATGGTTCAGGGACCGAAGAGTTCATAGGGTGCTCAAATGGCTATTGCTTCTCAAAACCTCAAAGAAATTCTTGAAGCATTCAAATCTCAATTGTATGACACATTGTGTGGCACATTGCATGACAGATTGCATGACTTTGCAGATGGCCTCAAGGATAGTTTTCGTAGCTCATTGGATAACATGCATGAGAGATTTCTTATGGAAGACATCAGGGATGAATATAATCAAGAAATATATGCTTGGTATGATTTTTAGGCCGATTGGGATGATTGGTATATGGATAGTTTTCATTTCTGGGATGACAACCACTTTCATATTTTATTTGATTACTCTAATCCACCTTTTGTAGAGAGCATCAATGTGACAAATCGAGAGCCAATGATTATTACCAGTGTCCATCCTGCATATTCTATAGTCGTATTATTCCTTCTAGATATTTCTATGACCCTTTTCCACTATGTAGATTGATATTCTTATTTGGATCCACATGACAGGTGTCAGTCTTTGGAGTATCATTTTGAGTTGGTTATTGGGTTCCAAAATCTTCCACGGGGAGTTCACATGAACACTTGGACATGGGACCCTGGATTACAATGGTGGTTGGACTACTTTAGCATGGTGGTTTTCCTCTCTACATGGGACCTTGGTTCTCTAGTCTTCTTCAACATTATGGTCCATAATTGTCCATGGGACCCTGGTATATGGTTGTACATCAAGCGTTGATGACAACGCTTTCATAAGGGGGATGGAATGTAAGTTAGCTAGAGA
>SNQJ01S0013811.1:26185-50861 GCA_010110895.2 Picea sitchensis
GTGGATTGTCTTAGCATCTCTCTTGATATTGGTATGGTTTTTACTCTCTTGCTATCATTTTATTCAAGTAAAGTATTTTTATGCTAGGAGATAGGTGGGAAGTATAAGGGCATACACCCCCAACATAGTCTTCACCATTTTTTCTTCATCTCATTTATTGACAAGGGTTTTCTAAGAGAAGTAAAAGGGTGTACACCCTCTTAGATTAAACCCTAGATTAGTGAAACTTGCCTAGGGAAGTAAAAGGGATTACACCCCTAAGGAGGTAAATTCTCTAAGCTCCTTGTGACTCCAATAACCCAATAGTAAAGGCACTAGTCATTAATTTGTTGCATTGGAGAAATAAATTATTGCATTGGGAAACATGAATTTCGGTCATTTTTACTTCTTGCGAGGTGGATTGTCTTCTGTGTTCCTTGGGCACCTCATAGACACTAGGGAATCCTCATATAATGGATACTTATTTATGTTGCTACAAATTTTCATCTTCATCCATTAGGGCTACATAAACCCTAACATACTTGCTTTAATAACTCTCTTATCAACCATTGGTTTTTGCTCAAAGTTTGCACTTGTACTCTCCTTGTCCTGGCACACCTTTTGGAAAAGTTTGAGGGGATTCTAGTGCATGATTTTCTCGTTGTAATACATTGAATGTTACATCCATAAGGCTGATATATTTTCTTCATATAAGTGTTTACAACAGCCTTATCTTTTATGCTAAGAGTACTAGTTTTTTCACCGTGAGTTTAGCTAGTCAATTGCTAGTTTTTCTCTTGCATTTTATACTTCATCCTTAGCATTTATTGAGCATATTAGAGTATTGTTTTCTTGATGATTTATACTTTCATCTATTTCTGCAAATTAGGGACAGGAATATTAACTTTTTGATGCAACTAACACATATTGTTGCAAGTTGTGTTTTCTTGTGTCTCGGGTAGGTACAACCATCCAAAAAAAGCATCATACATGTGGGGAAGCCATTACTTGATTCACAAGGCATCTATCCCTACCCTTATTTACATTTATGCTTGAACTATAGGGGCTCATTTTCCACTTCCTTCCATCTCTGTCTCAATCCCCCTAGGGTTAATGGATCACCTCCCTAGAGTGACCTAGTCACCCTTGAAGTGTGGGACCTACATTGAGGTGACATTGGGTGTAGGATTCCATAGTTGTAACACTTGTTCCTTGGTTGGGTTGGTATTTTCCCAACACAAAACTTGTTTCATAACAATCCTCATATGTTTTTGATGTATTAAATTCTCATATAACAACATTAAAACTTAACACCAAAGAGCCTCCACTCTTTTGAATCAAGTTTCATAGACTCATGATCCAGAAACATTTGCAGAAGCTTTTGGCCATATAGATTGGGACACAACAATGAATGAAGAATATCGTTCCTTAATGGTGAACAATACTTGGGATTCTGTACCTCTTCTAAAAGGAAGAAAGCTTGTCAAATGAAAATGGGTGTATAGAACTAAGGATGCATCATATGGAAGTGTTGAAGGACATTAGACCCGGTTAGTTGCCAAAATATTTTCTCAAGTTGAAGGGATTAACTATAATGAAATATTTTCCCTCATAACCAAAATGAATTCCATCCACCTTGTTCTATCCCTTGCCACCTCACATAAATGGGAGGTCCATTATATGGATGTTAAATTGGTCTTCTTGCATGGGGATTTTAAAGAATAAATTTACATGCAGAAACCTCCTAGCTATGTTTAGAATGACTCTATCCTTGTTTTCCACCTTAAGAAATATCACTATGGTCTTAAGCAAGCTCCTTAGGTTTGGTATGCTAAAATGGATGGATTTCTTTTTAACACTGACTTTTCTAGATGTTATTTTGAACCCAATGTCTATACTAAGAAACTAGGTAACCATCCCATAATACTTGTTCTTTATGTTGATGATTTTATTCTCACTGGTAGTGACCCCAAACTTTTAAACTATGTGAAACATATCCTTAAAAAGAAATTTGAAATGAAAAACTTAAGTTATTTGCATTATTTCCTTTCCTATAAGTATTGCAAACCCAGAAAGAATTTTCCCTTTCCCATTCTAAGCATGCATGTGACATTCTTCATCACTCTCACATGGAAGATTGTAAGCCAATCCCTTCTCCCTTTTAGTCAAGAGTCGCATTTGTTTCCACCTGTACTACACCAAAAATTAGATGCCACTTTGTATCATCATATAATAGGTAGCCTTTTGTATTTGACTTGTATCCATCCTGATATTTCCTTTGTTGTTGATTTTGTTGCTCGATAAATGCAAACAACCCATGAGAGCCATTGGAAAGCAACAAAACGGATACCTTGGCATATTCAAGGTACAATTCAGTTTGGGATACATTATAGTTCAAGGGGGAATCCTTTGTTGGTTGGTTTCACTAATTCTGATTAGGCTAGTGACCCAAATGATTGGAATTCTATTGAAGATTATGTTTCCAATCTTGGTTTTGGACCTGTCATTTGGGCGTGTAAGAAGCAACAAGCTCTTTCTCTTTGTACCAAGCAACAATTAATACAATTCAAGAAACCTTGTGGCTTTGAAAAATCCTTTCAGAGTTTGGATTCGAACAACAACATACGACCACACTTTAGTGTGACAACAGAGTTCCACCAAGCTCACCAAAGATCCAATTCAACATCAGCACATCAAACATATTGAGATACGCATTCACTTCATCAGAAAGCTTATTCAAGATCACATTCTCGAAGCTCTCTTTTTCCCTATAGATGATCAAGTTGCAGACAGTTTCACAAAGTCTCTTACAGAAGTGAAGTTTTCCATACTTTGATCAATGTCAGTAGCTTAGGAAGTTGTCATTAATGGGGGATAGGCTCTAATTCCTCCTTCCTTTTCCTATTGTGTCACCTACACAATTATATTTCCTATATCCTTATTAATGTTTCTCATGTTCCTAGTTATGGTGTTCCAATATCTTAAATAGTTATTGTTATCCCCATTTTATGGATAACTAAGGAGATGATGTCTCAATGCCTGTATATATGGAGTGTCGAGAGACTACATGACCAATGATACCCTTTGTACAGATGGAAAACCCATTCACCACCATAGATAGTCACAGGTTTGTAGATGGCATCTACCATTCCAGCTGGCTTTTGGAAGGCAGTGGGCTTTGCTCCATAAGGTACAAGTCAATATTATGGTGAGCATCATTTCAATATTCAAGCCATTTGGTTATGTTGTATCTTATATTTCTCTATATTTCATGGTATATGCTTGCACATTATTCCTTTTACCCTACTTCACCTTGGTGGTTGACATTGTTCCCTAGTAAGTGGTCTTATTTGGGAATGGGTTTTCTACTAGGAACTCCCTTAATGAGCCATCATACCACTCCCGACCATACTTACCATGTTCTATCATTATTCCCTACATTTACTTATCTCTTGGGATTTTAGGGTGTATTGACCCATGAAAGGGTTGTCCCTCATTCTATGGGAAGAATGGGTTGATGTTGGGTAAAAGATAAAAAACCTTGTATAAACCTTCCAGATGCTTCGCCCAAGGATCACCTAAGAAAGCAATAAAACACTTATATTTGAGTAAAGGGGACCCAAAATATAATAAAGAATGCTTAAAAGGTTAGTTGAAGGATAGGAGGTATCATCGTGAGTCAACCTATCACATCCATGAATATATAGTGGTATGACATTACCATCATTTGGTCACCAAACCAGGGTAATGACTCTCAGTTACATGGATGAGAGAAAGGGGGTCTCATCACGAGCCAACCTTCTCATTTCCACTAAGTGTTTGTGGGTGATATTTCCATCATCTAGTCACCATGCTAAGGAAATTTCATTCAATCTCTCCTTATGATATTATGAGAGAAAATACAAAGAAATAAAGATAAAAGGCAATTGATAGGATTGGAAAAATTGCATTGTGGACGAAGGTACCACACACCCTCTACAAAGGCACCCATGAATGAGACACTACGACCCCTTGTATGTCATGAGCCCTATGCCCATTGAGCCTCAACCCCAACCACTTCATCCAATTTACATGGCTTAGAGAGGGATCTCTTGGAATCTATCCTTGACCTAGGGTAAGATCTACACAATAGGACACCTCGTGAACCCTCCCATATTCAAGCTTGACAAGTCACATAGTGTCTTTGAAAAATTAATTGTTTGATATAGTGATCTTTGATGCACATGCTTAGATGGATTATTTATTAATTGGATTCACTTATCATGATGTTATGACTTGAGATACTTGGAGGGCATTCTCATTTGTCTTTGCAGAACCTAGTTGGCGGACAGTTTTGGGAGAACAAGCCTAGCTTGGGATTCCATGGGGATACAAGCCCACAAGTTGGATTCCAGGGGCCCGCATGTCGAATGAGAGAGATCATAATTGGAAGGCCTTAATGATGACTTGGACGACATAGCCTATCCCCCATAGGATAAACATTTTTCCTAGGAGAGGAAAAATGTCACCTAGGGGGGTTAGGGCTTGGTGGTGAGGTACCACTCATTTACACTTGGAAGTTTTGAGGAGAAGAGGGTCTTCACCATGAGGAGATCATCTAAATGCTTGACATGTGGCCTTTGGAGGCCTAGCTATGCTTATCCAACACCAACGACTTCCTCAAAGTGGAAAAATGTCCCCTAAAGGGGTGACATCCTTCTAAAATTAGGGTTTTCTTATGTGCAAAAGTGAATTCTAAATGAATTACTTTGTAAAGGGGGAAATATTAGGGATGTTGAGCCCTAATCTTGTGTTTTACCCCTTAAATTATGGATAATTCACCTTGGTGAAATTTGTATAAATAAGAGATCATAAGATCTCATTTTAACATAACTCTCCCTCATTGTGAGAAGTATTGGTCTGAAATTTTCGTTATCTTTGGGAAGATTGTCTCTTTTAGCACTTGTTTATGGTTATCTCTTGATGTTATTGTTGATGGGAGTGATGCGCTAGCCTTGAAAGGCTTATCTATTTCTATTGTGGTGGACTATCTTGGCATTTTTCCTTGAATTGGTATGGTTTTTAACTCTCTTGCTATCATTTGTTTCAAGTCAAGGAGATTGTTCTAGGAATTAGGTGGGAAGTATAAGGGCATACACCCCCACCATAGTCTCCATCACTTTATGCTTCATCTTATTGATTTAACAAGGGTTCGCTAAGAGAAGTATAAGGGAATACACCCTCTTAGCTTAAACCCTAGCTAGAGAAACTTGCCTTGGGAAGTAAAAGGGATTACACCCCCAAGGAGGTAGCTTCTCTAGATCTTTCTTTTCATGACCCCATTAACCCAATAGTAAAGGAACTAGTCATTTTTTATTGCATTGGAGAAATAAAATATTGCATTGGGAAACATGATTTTTGGTCATTTTTACTTCTTTCAAATTAGATTGTATTTCTTGTGCCTTGGGAACCTCACAACCACTAGGGAATCCCCATCAAGGGGCTACTTCTTGTTGTTGTTACAAAATTGCATTTTCAGCCATTAGGGCACTTTTTGGAAAAGTTTGAGGGGATTTCAGTGATTGTTTTTCTTGCTGTAATAAATTGAATGTTGCGGCCATAAGGCTGATATAATTTTCTGCATACAAGTGTTTACAACAGCCTTATTGTTTTATGCTAGAATATTGGTTTCTCATCTTGAGTTAGGCTAATCATTTACTAGTCATTCTCTTGTATTTTCTAGTTGATCTATAGAATTTATTGAGAAGCTTATAATACCATTTAGTTTTTGATATACATTGTTATCTATTGCTGCAAATTAGGGACAACAAGCTTAAATTTCTGATCCAACTAACATATATCATTGCAAAGTGTCTTTTCTTGTGTATCGGGAAAGTACAATCATCTGGAGAAGTACTATATCTGTGGGGAAACAATTACTTAACTTAAAAAGAATATCTTCTCACCTTTCATCCCGCTTAGACTTAACCTATAGGGGATTCACTTCCTTCCATATCCACCCCCATCTCAATCCCCCTAGGGTCACCGAGATCACCTCCCTAGAGTGACCTAGTCACCCTTGAAATGTGGGACCTACATCGAGGTGAAATTGGGTGTAGGATTCCCAGGTTGTGGAACTTGCTCTGTGGTTGGGTCAGGATTTTCCCAACCTACAACTTGCGCTATAACATTTTGGCTCCATTGCAGGGGAAGATTTTGAATCTTCTTTGTACCCTAATGACACTTTCGTAAGCTATCCCAAAGTCTTTCCCTTAGCTTACCTGGCGACTCCACCCAAGGGGCGTTCCCTTTCCACCTTATCGACAAATATTTTCCTAAAATATTTTCTGGCCTAGTCCACCAGGGGTTGTAATGTACCATCCAAAGGGCCTAGTCCCCCAAAGTCCCCTATCCCTCATAATTTCTCCTCTACCTCTCCTAGCCCTCCATCCTCACCTGTTATTTCCACACCTCCTCCTTCACTTATACCCACTTCGCAAAGAGTTACTTGGAGCCTGCAAAACAAGGAGGCACACAAACCTTTGGACTTAAAAAAATACCCGGATCCCCTCATAAACTCCCAAAGGAATTCAAAGAATGGTTACCCATATTTTTAGGGGAGAACCTTACTGAACTAGAAGATCACTTGTATCTTTTCCTGCGTAGTTTAGAATCCTATGACCAACATGAGGATATCCTGATGAAACTTTTCTCTTGCAATTTTGTTGGGAAGGCCAAGGATTGGTTTGACAACATTCTCCTAGGGACAATCACAAATTGGAACTTCTTTCAGGAACTTTTCAATAAAATATTCGAGAAAAAGAGAGATTACCAATCCTTGTGTAGTCATCTCCACAACTGCAAAAGAAAAAAAAGAGAAGATATAAGGGATTTCAATGATAGGTTTAACACCCGCGTAAGATGTTTTCCCCAAGAGTTGAAACCTCCTCAAATTGCCATTCTCAAGCTATATATATCAACTATGAAATATCTGTATGGGGTCATGATTAGGGAACGTCCTACTAGTTTGTTTGAAGCTCAAGAGAAATCATGTGAAATAGAAGAAAACTTAGCCACCTCTGTCATACAAGAAGAAGAAAACCCCAAGAAGGCTCTTCAGATTAATCAGATTGATGACTTTGTTTCACTAGAACTTCCCTCAGATGTCAGAATTTACCTACAAGAGGAACAAGAGAAAGAAACTGATAGGGAATCATGTCTAATGATCAAACTTTTAGAAGAAGAGAGAGATAACATTAGAAAAAACACCTCGCCCACCAAATGAGATCCTGGAATTAGAAAAGAAGCAAGCCACAGAGTTGGCCGAAGTGAAATTCTCACAATACTTTCAACAAATCTTTGCAGAATCTCTAGACAAAACACGGTGTGAGATCAAAAAAGTTAAAGAGAAAGTGTCTCTCCAAGACAATACCAAAACTGAAAATATTATGGGTCATGACAAAGTAAATCACCAGGTCCTGGAAGAAGGAATAGACAACATGTTTATTCTAGTGGATTCCCCTTTGTAAGGTAGCTAGAGAGGTAGTGGGGGGGGGCAGAGGGCCCATAGTAATAATAGTGGAGGTCATTCAATGTAAGGTGGACTAGGTCCACTATATTATTAAATAAGGCCCACTATGGTAGTTAGATATAATAAATGGGTAATTAGATATAATAAATGTAAGAGGACTTATTATAAGGTTCTACTTCTAGAATATTCCTCCTCTAGAATTTTCTTAGGTGATGGTAGCACTATATAAAGGGGTTCAAGAAATGTAATGAGAAATGAAGAGAATTATTGTATTTGGAGCAGTAGCTCAATAGGAGGATGCCCCCTCGAAGAGGCAAGTGAACAAGAGAGGATCCCTTCCATAATAGGATCCATTGTACGATGTTGCCCTACCTCAAGGGTTTGATAGTAATAAAGGAGATTTTGCATATTGTTCTTGTATATATTTTGTGGTGATTTTGTATTCAGTCTTTGGTTCTTAACACCAGGACTCAACCTGAGCCTTTGGTCAAGATTCTTTGAGTCTAAATCAAACGAGTCTTTGAGACCATAATAGTCTCACCTCTAAATTAGACACAGACCCTTTCAGCCTTTGTTGTAGGTCTTATGATACCCTTGACCTTCTCCTTCGTGCTTCAACAAAGTCTTAGAGTTGGCATTAGCCCCTTCTCTCTTGGCCTCTCCTTAGATGCGACCTTGGCGATGACCATGCGATTGCGGGCACGGACACAAGAGGTTTGGGGTCAAACTGATTTTGGGCCCTAAATCCTCCTCAAGTCTCCACGTGTCCTCCTGATGAAACCATGGTTTGAATTGCGGCCCACCCTCGATATTTTAAACTTGATGCAACTCCTATCCCTGCAATGCTATGGGATTGTCGATCTCATGATCTTGATGATACTGTTTGAATCGAAGGTTCATATATGTGCCTCTCAAATCTATGGAACATATCTGTCCCTCCTAGATGAACGACTATGATCTCTTCGCAATTCTGGACTTCGAGGTTTTGAAATCTCAAACCTTGCTTCTTCTGTACTTGAAACTTATAGAGATGAAGATATGTAGACACCTATCCTGCTTGATCAATGGTATTTCTTCAACTTCTGGTTTTTTACCATTTAACCCAAATCAATGGTCCTCCAACCCTCTTCTCAATCGACGATCAAGATCTCCTTCGGGTTTTGGACTTATGAGATCTCAAATCTCAAACCTTCTCGCCAATTACTTTTATCCGAAATCTACAATCCTCTGATGCATGTCCTCCTGATTTGATGATCGTGGATTACTTTGGGTCTTCATTCGGAGTTCATAGATTTGCGCCATGTGTCCTTTGAATTTGACGGCTATGAATCATTTCAAGACTTTACCCACAGTTCACGGATTTGCACCATGTGTCCTTTGAATCCAATGACTGTGAATCACTTTCAGACTTTACCCAGAGTTCACGAATTCACACCACATCTCCCTTAGATCTGTCATTCCAGGTTCACTTTGGGTCTTTGGGTCTTTGGGCCTTCGGGATTCGAAAATCTCAGTTCTCAAACTGAAAACCCCACTACAATCTTCCTGGAGCTCTCGATCTGACGGTTCAGATCCACTCTGGTGATCCGAATCTTGAAGTTTACCCCGAACAATAGAATGACTCAGATCTACTCTCACAATCAGATGACTAAGATTCTACTTCGGGTTTCCGTCTCTTTTGGATTTAGAAACTTTGAGTCTCAAAACTTGACAGGTTCTCTCTCTTGTGTGTGCGAACGTTAAGACTCATGCACCTTCCTTAGATCTGATGGATGTCGATCCTTTTCACTATGATCCAATGACCACTATCACTCCTATCAGTATTTAAAGGTTTTAAACCTTTACTCCTCCTATGAGTCCTACTCTTGGATCTCCTCAACAATTATGATAAGTGCTATCCCTTCTCAGCTTGATCCTTAAAGGATTTTGATTTCCCACGCACTCCTTGCGTTTGGGGATTTCGATAACTCAGTTCGAAGGATTTCCTAAAAGGAAATTCTTCTCTCCCTCTTGGCGTTCCTATTCTCTGGTTCTTCGATGCTTGGTCACTTCTTGATGAAAATAGACGGCTCACAACAATTAGACATCTCGAAGCTTCAAGCTCCATGGTTCCTAGACTACTGGTCTGAAGAGAACACTTTCCCAACTTGTAGGGATTTAATCTCTAAGTGAAGGCAAGGTAACTTGTGGGTTTACCATGATGGTAACTATGCCAAGAGGCTTTCTTTGTCTCTGGAACGATGATGTAGCTCCCTAGGAGAGTGCCTTTGAGTGACTAAACATGGACGTATGGGAAAATGAAGTAGACATATAGGTTCTCAAAGGAATGAATGCATATTCATAACTTAATCATTTAACACAGAGAAAGAACCCTTTAAAGACATATAAATACTCACATACATCCATTACTTACAATTCAAAGAATAAGCTAAGAAAAAAACTTATCAGAACAATATAGTGTGATGCAACTGCTGAAAGGGGTGCTCGTTTCCACCCAACCATAGGCTCAGTCACTCCCAATGGATTTATCACTAGCCACTCCCATTCTTAAGCCATGATACTTAGAGATTCAATATCTTAATTCCATCTCAACGGAAGGTAGGGATGAAGATTACTCTCCTTCTCCCAATACATAAATAGATAAGGATGAAGGTTACTCTCCTTCTCCTGGTTCAATCTCTATTTTCTATGATCAAAATTCAATGTTTTCTCTTTTAGTCCTTCCTCGGACCCGAGAGTTTCCTCTCTCATCTCTGTATTTTATCCGTAGGTCTCCCTCCGTCCACCACACTTCCTTTCTTGCCTCCCTCAATAATATTGTGTGTGGCTTGAATATCCCAGTCCATGGTCAGGTCCGGAAGACTTATCGATGGGCAGTCTGCCCCATCTCTCATTAACTCTTTAGGGGGCCTTCCCACCTATCAGCCTAATGGGAATTCATTCATGGTTAAGGGGTTGTTCTGATATGAGAAAATTAATTCCAGCATGGTACTGGTTCGGTGGAGGTTAACGCAACCATTATTGGTCCCCTCCACCACCTTTCAAAACATTTCATGGTCTCTCTCTTAGCACATACCCTCTTTCAGCAGTCATGCAACACGTAACCATTTCTATTAAAATAATCATAATTTACATTCATTGACCTTCTACACAAGGTCCATCAAATCAAACATTCACACTTTTAATTTTTCCATAGTTCCTCGGCCCATATAGTTATATTTATAGTCTGGGGGAAACAATGTGTTATAGTGCACAACACATATTTTGCAGTAGAATGAATAAAAGAGTATAAGAGCCAAATATTTGTGGAAGTAGCTCCAGGAGGGGGTAAACCATGGTAAAATACTATGTTCTTTGTGTTATGAATGATTGATTTACTATTATTTTAATCACCAGTTAAAGAATGAAGGGTAAAACATATTTATAAAAATCATGCATGCATAGTTAATGATGAATGGATCCTAGGAGTAGATGAATGATTAATGATGTTGATGCATAAGGAAAATAATCAACACATAGTCCCCACTCTTTCCTAGACTACAAACACCTGAGTATTGTAGTCCCCCATAAAGCTATCTTGGGTGAGACTGTGTAATATTCCAAATATAAATTAGTATGCATAACATAAATAATTAGATAGAAATGGTAGAGAAACAATGATATAACCATAACAATACCACAATAATACTAGAATAACACCAAAAAGAGCACTTTGATTATTGAGAGCAATGTTCACTTGCCTCTTCAAGGGGGAAAACTCCAGCAGAGAAAATCTCTATTACAATAATATCTAAGCCAAAACTTCTCATACCCTCTACTCCTATTTATACTAAATATGTCTATCCAAAAGAATAATCTAGAGGAAGATCCTTCTAGAAGAGGAAGCTTTTATTAGGTCTTCTTACATTTGAATTATTCTTCCTTATTGTTAGGCCTTATTAATATTGGCCTTTATTACATGTAAATATTTATTCTACCTACTTGAGGGGTTAGGGAGATTATGTCCCTAACATGTCCTCCCCCTTAAAAATAGCCTTGTCCTCAAGGCTTGAGATGAGGAAATTGCTGTAGGATTGTAGCTAGTTCCCAAGTGGCATTTGTTGGAGTTGTATCTTTCCACTGGAATAACAATTCCTTGATGGTGCGCTGACGCAGACGATGCTCACATTTGTCCAAAACTTCTTGTGGCTGTAACCAAATGGATCCTTCTTCTTCCAACTCAAGAAGGTTGGTTTGAGTTTGACACTTAGTTTCAATCACCTTCTTTAAGAAGGAAACATGAAAAACATGATGGATCTTAGACTGAATAGGCAAAGATAACTGATAGGCCACCTGTCCCACACACTTGAGAATGGTATAAGGACCATAAAATTTGGGTGCCATTTTTTTACAATGGTCATCCTTGAGAGAATTTTTCTTATAAGGTTGTAGTTGAAGAAACACCTGATATCCTTCTACAAATTGACGTTCAGAGTGAGCTTGATCTGCCTGTTGCTTCATGTAATTCTGGGCCATGACCAAATTCTCTTTGAGAGTATGAAGAATAGCCTATTGAACTATAAGTGTTTGGTCAATTGCCTAGACCTTCAAGACACTTGGAAGGTATGAGAAAACTAAAGGTGGATTTTTCCATATACTACTTCAAAAGGAGTCATGCGGGTAGCTGTATGGTTAGAAGTTTTGTACCACCATTCAACTAGTGGTAACCATTCGACCCACTAATTTTTCCTTTCTGATGTAAAACACCTCAAATATGTTTCCAAACACTTGTTGACAACTTTAGTTTGACCATCAACCTCGGGATGATAAGATGTGCTGAGATGAAATTGGGTTCCTTGTAGCTTGAACAGTTCTTACCAAAAATTACTGGTGAAAGTGGGGTCTTGATAAGAAACAATAAAATGAGGCATGCGATGAAGCTTGAAGACCTGATCCATGAAAACTTGAGCCACAATGGAGGATATAAATGGGTGTTAAAGAGAAAATAAATGGGTATTCTTGGAAAACCGATCAACTACCACCATGATGACTGATTTATTGTTCGATTTAGGTAATCCCACAATAAAATTCATAGAGATATCCCTCTAAATAGCAGGCGGAATCGGAAGCGGTTGTAGTGTGCCAGGAGCTTTGATTGTTTCTCCCTTGTTTCATTGACAAACATTAGATTCTGCCACAAAATTGTGAGCGTCCTATTTCATACCATCCTAGAAAAAATAATGTTTGACATGATCATAGGTTTTGGTAAACCCTGAGTGCCCAGTTCTAGGTGTAGCATGAAGCTCAGAAAGTACCATGGATTTAAGTTGTGATTGTTTACTTAAATACAAGTGACCTTTGTATTTAATCTCATGATTGTGCCAATAGTACCCTAGGGAAACTAGAGAATTGTCATGCAATTGTTGTATCAGATGCGAAATTTTGGGATCGTGAAGCCATTCCTGGAAAATAGCTTGGAGCCAATCTGGTACAATGAAGGAGAGGGATAAAGGGACCCTTCATCTTCATATTTTCTGGAAAGTGCATCACCAACCAAATTTTATTTTCCTTTCTTGTAAATGATCTCATAATCATATCCAAAGAGCTTAGTCACTCGTTTTTGTTGCTCTGGGGAGGAAATACATTTTTCCATAAAATACTTGAGTCTTTGATGATCTGTCTTAATTTGGAAGTGTTTCTTGAATAGACAAGGGCTCCAAAGATCGACTGCATGAAGAATAGCCAACATTTCCTTTTCATAGATTGATTTTCCCAAATGTCGCTCTGACAGTTGTTTGTTGGTAAGGGCTAAAGGCCGACCCTCTTGCATAAGGACTGCTCCAATTCCTCTCCCATAAGAATCACATTCCAAGACAAAAGGTCTTTGTGAAATCAGGAAGGGCTAGGATTGGAGTGATTCACATGGTCACCTTCAAGGTTTTAAAGTCTTGATAAGTTGTGAGATTCCATGTGAAATAATTCTTTTAGAGGAGAGCAATGAGAGGTGCCAAAATATTTCCATAATTCTTATCAAACTTGTGATAATAACCTATTAAACCCAGAAATCCACACAAGATTTTGAGAGTCTTTGGACGAGGCCAATCCTGCATAGCTTCAATATTTTTAGGATCCACCATGACACCGAACTTGCAAACAAGATGACCCAAGTACTCGACTTCTGAGGCACCAAAATAAAATTTAGATTGTTTGATGAAAAGTTGGTGCTGAGAGAGAAGATCTAGAACTTGATCCACATGAGAAAGATGGGTTGTCAAGGTTTTACTATAAATGAGGATATCATCAAAGAAAACTAAGACAAAATGATGGAAAAAATGATGAAAGATATGATTCATGAGGATTTGGAAAGTGGAGGGAGCATTACACAAGCCAAAGGTCATGACTAAAAACTCATAGTGGCCATCATGAGTTTGAAATGCAGTCTTAGGAATTTCTGCCTTGTTCATAGGTGTTTGGTGGTAGCCAGAATAGAGATCAAGTTTAGTAAAGAATTGGGCACCACTCAATTCATCCAAGAGGTCATCAATTACATGAATGTGAAATTTGTCTATAATGGTGAGTTTGTTGAGGGCGCAGAAGTCAGGACACATGCGCCATGAATATTCTTTCTTAAGGACAATGACCATAGGATAAGAGTAGGGGCTTATACTAGGACAGATAGCACCTGCGTTGAGCAATTCTTGAACAATTTTCTCAATTTTATTTTTTTGGGAAAAGGGATGATGATAGGGATGAATATTGGGAGGAAGGATGTCGGGGAAAAGGGGAATGGAATGATCATGAACACCACGGGAAGGAGGGAGTCCTTGGGGAGTGTAAAAAACAACTTGATGTTTGGAGAGGATGGATTGGAGGTCTTGTGACACAGAGGGTGTCTCAGTGGATTGAATGGCATGGAGTTGGGCAATAATACTAGAATGACCTTTTTTTAGCATCTTTTCCATGTGATGGGAACTAATGATCTATGGGAACCAAAGATGATGCCTTGTAACTTATATTATTTTCCCTCCTGGTGGAATTGCATGGTTAATTCCTTAAAATCCATGAGAATGGGACGCAAAGTCCTTATCCATTCTGCACCCAACACAATGTCACAACCACCCATGTTGATATGAAACATATGAGATTTCATGTGGTACTGACCAATTTGGAGACACTCATTTTCGCAATGCCCTCCACATTTCATGGACCCGCCATTGACACTCATGATTTGAAAGTTATTGACAACAAAGATATAACAATTAGTTTCTTGGGCAATGTGGCGGTGAACAAAATTATGGGTGCTTCCAATATCAACAAAAATGATGACTTTCCGATGCTTAATGTAACCAATTAGCTTGAGGGTTTGGGGAGCATAGAAGCCAGTGAGAGCATTCAGGAAAATAACCAGTTCGACTTCGGGAGGGTCTAAGGGAGGGGTCATGTCAGTGGGTTCACGTGACGCAACCACAAGGGGAGACTCAACATCATCTTCCAAAACATCCTCCAAGCTAGCCATAAAAATCTTTTGTTCCTTACACTTGTGCCCCGAAAAATATTTGTCATCACAATTATAAAAAATACCTTTGAGTTGGAGTTCAACCATTTCTGCCCTGGTCAACTTCTAGATCTTTAGTGGAGTAGAAGGAGGAGTGGGAGTGAATGGTTTAGTGTGAGGAATAAAGGAGGGTTTCCAGGTTTGATAAGAGACAACCTGTTGTGATTCCTTAGCTCTTTTAGTAGGTTCCACCCAACTATGAGGCCGAGGCATGAGGACATGGGCATGAATATCATCCTTGAGGCCACTAATAAAACATTCTCGGAAGAAAGCATCAGACATGCCCTCTGTACTGAAAGCCAATCACTCAAAAGTGTCTATAAAGTATTCCACTGTGCCAGATTGTTTCAACTTTGTCAAATGACCTAAATGATTGGTGTCAGTATCAAAGCGTTCATAAAGATATTCCAAAAATTGTGTCCAAGACACATACCCTTAGCGATCATTTTTCCTCCATTGCCACCATTTCCAACATTCTTGATCAATATGGAGAACACCATACCAGAGTTTGGAAAACTCATTTGTAATTCCATACAAAGAGAAATAATGTTCCATTTGAGTTACCCAATTAATGGGATCTGAGACATCAAATTTAGTTACATCCACACGTGGAAGGCGCAGGTCACACTGAAAGTGACGGGGATGAAAATTATGGGAATGAGAGGAAGTTTCACCTTTGGATTGCAAAGGTGGGTCAGAGGAAGGAATATCTGCAGGGATATGCATCCTGGTGTAGATCATCGTAGTGAAGGAGGAAAGCTAGGTATTGAAGGATTCAAGATGGGTAGCGAGGTCCTCTTTGATGTCTTCCATTTTGGCGTCGATGGAGGAATGCGTGTTTTTCTTTATGGTGGAAACATTGGCACTGAGTTGTCTCACTTCTTGATGGGTCTCTATGAAATTAGAGTACAAGGAATTGGAGCGAGCTTCCAATTCTTGGCTACGAGTGTGGGCCATTATGAGGAAGGAAAATGACAAGGGATGGGTAGGACCACACAAAAAATGGGTTATGGGTGAAGTGTGTTCGCACGAATTTGATCAGACCAGGGTCCTGTTAACGCTCTGTAAATTCCTAGAGGTTGTCAGAGTAGAAGAAATTTACAAGAGGCAACTTTATCCAACCACTTCGAAACTAGAATCTAGCCCTACCAGTTTTAGAGAGGGATCTCTCTGTATGATTTAGCTATGTTTTAACTTTGAGATATTAGGCTAGTTAAACAAAATAATATTGAATGGTTTGTTTTGTTTTTGTTAAGTTGGATGAAAAAGGTTTTTATGCCTCTGTTGGGCTATGGGGTTTGTATTATAAATATAGAGTTCTAAACAGAAAATAAAATATTATTTTCACAGGGAAAGATAATGCATTCATTGGATTCTTTAGCAATAAAGTGATGAATAGCAGAAAATATGAGAATATCAATTAAGGTAAAGAAGAATTTAATAATTTATTCACTATAATATCAGAAAGATAAACATTTATATCTTTCAAAGCCAGAAACAGGGTATACAAAGATAAATCCTGCAACATACTCTACTTTTAAAAAATTAGATTAGAAAACAATATGACAACTGAGGGAGAAAAACATTTAACATAGAAAAGAAAACATCACCAATGAATAAAATGTGAGAATCCTGTGAAACGTCCCTTTGTATTATTGGAAGATCTCATGATAAAAATTACAATCTTTCTAGCTTACATGGCGTAAAGATAAACCCTCGGTACTTCAAAGTTTGAAGTATTTATAATAAAAAATTACATACGATCCTATCATTAAAGATCAGGATGTGGTAAATTCTAAATTTAGCTAACTAACTCAACAAGATACAAAAATTTAGGAACTGTTTGACGATGTGTTGAAATCTTCATGCTGATTTCTGGGGTAAACCATTGGCGAGTCCTCTGCACGACCTCATCTAATTGGATAGCTGACTGGGCTTGGACACCTCATCTCCTACTCGATCAGATTGCATAACTCTTCCCATCAAAGGTTACTGGGAACGACGACTTTGAGAAGTCTTCGGTATACTTCATCCATCTCTGTATACTTGGAAAAAGTTGGCTTGACAATGAAAATGTATTGGATCTCGTGCTATATGCTGATGTCTAACTAGAAAGATTCTAAGAACGCCTTTCCTGTGATATTTCCCTGTATTCCCAAGAATTTTGAACTATCTTTAGCCATGGTGGCTAGTTTCTTTTTATAATCAGAAAGTGTCATTAACTTGTCATTTACGACCCTTAAGCCAGGGAGGCCTTTCTTCTGCAGAGCTTCAATTTTGCTGAAAAATCTTTGCACTCCTATGTCCATAGTCTGGACTTTTTCCTCCAGTTGTAGCATCAATCCTCTTTTGGTCAGGACCCTCTTGAAATCAAGGATGGTTTCTTTCCTATCTTCAATTTTCAAATCCTCTAACTCTTCTCTGGTTTTTGAATTCAGGAATTTAATGATCTCAGTGGCTTCTGTGAGCATCTCTCCCAATTCTCCTCTTATTTTCTCAATTGTATGCTTGCTTCTTTGCACCAATTCATTCTTTTCGAACATGATTTGTACCATAGGACATATTTCATTTATGGATTTGGTGATATCCATCCAGACATTTTCCTTGACCTGAACAAGTGTTTTACCTGCCACTATTTTCTTTTGAAGCTGTTGCAATTCCTGTTTGAACTTGTCTGATGTTTGTTTCTCCTTGGAGTAGATAGTTTGGTAAGAAGACTTAAGTTCCTTAAGGTTCTCAACCTCATTTTAAAGTTTGCTAATCTCTGTCTCTTGCAAATTCATCTCTTCCATGGATTTTTCCAGTTCTACTGTCTTCTCCAAAGATGTCAGTGGAGTTGCAGAGGGAGTTTCTGCTAAGGGGATTCCCACTATGGATGTTGTGCTTACTCCAGTGAGTGGAACTGCGCTCAATGGAATGAATTCCATAGGCTTTGATTGTTCCTTCGCTTTCAATAACCTTTCCAGTTCTGCTTCCATCTCTCTCAACTGTGCATTCTTCTCCATAATCAACCTGGGCATCTCATCCTTTTCTGCTTCTGTCTCAGCTATCTCCTTTGCCTGTGCATCTTCCGTTGGTGGAAGTTTCAACTGTTTCCTCAGAGATTTTATATCTACATTTTTATTTTTTAACATCTCCTCAACTTCTTTCACATTTGAGGGGTCATACCCGATCTTGAGGATCAATTCTTTCAACATATTAATTCTGTTATCCTTTGCAAATAATGATATCTTTTCTAATTTCAGTTGTGTTTGGACATTGCTCAGAGATACCTGTAATTTAGTGGCCATAGTAGAAGCATTTTCCAACGTGGAGAAAATCGTTTCTCCAGTTTGCCTGTGCAGATATATTTGATCAACAGGATGCACATCCCATGAAACTCGAATGTTTCCCTTTTGTAATCAGTCATTTCTTTAGGGTCTGGCACCTGCGCTTGCAGAAATGCCATGTGAATTCTACCCTTTTCTGTATCGAATGTAGACAATAGTTTGTGTTGTGTCGTTGATGTATGTTTCCAAAAATGAGCATAAATACTGTTGGTCAGTGTTTGATTTTTCTTTTTGATCAGGTCATATTTCTAAAAAACACTCAATTTTGGTCCTACTTTACTCGACTGGTTGACTAGTGGAGTATTCGTGGGATTCTTAGGCACAACGATAGACATGATTTTCTTGCTTCTTGTTCTTAGAAGTGACCGGTCATCTTTTATAGTTGCAGTGGATTGGATTTCCTTTTCACCAGCCGTGTTAGGTGTAAGACTGGTTTTTGGCCTTTTGGTGTGTAATTGGAAATCTTCAGCCGAGACTTCAATGATGGAAGGTGAAGTATCCTTCCTGGGTATTTTCTCCTTGGGAACCTATGGTGTAGTATTATGTGAGACGATGACCGAAGGGTCCTTCTATTCTATCTCAACCAGAGTGTTTGGCTCCCATTCTGTTTGATTTGTGAACTTCTCTATCTCGGGCTTGGGTGTATGAACATATGGGACATTTTTATTTTTAATTCTCATCTCAAAAATTATCCCACATGGATCATAGTGCCATATGAAACTAACAAAAAACTTCATTTCTTTCAACAGTCTATCTGCTTCCTCCCCAGCGCCTCGGCTATTGCAGATGAAAGACCCTATTTGCCCTTTAATTCTAAGCTACTGTTTCTTTTTCAGAGACACAAAATGTATGTCATCAGAGTTAATCATTTTCCTTATGTACTCCAGGGAAAATATCCTCATGGGAAGATACTTGGGCAGTTTGTATGGATCTAACTCGAATCCATATACTTTGATCTCAGTGTGGTTTTGGTAAGGATACCAGTCTAGTTTTTGCAAGGTCTGAGAAGTGTAAAATCCTCTGAATCTTTTCATTTATTCTAGGTTCAGGTTTTCCACTGAGCATGCTCACCACTGGATGGTAGAACTGCTCGATAAACTGTATGAAACTGAACTCTTTTGAATTTTGTTTGAGTAGTGAAGTCCAAGTTGTTACCGCCTGCGGTCTCCCATTCTTGTCCATTTTCTGCATTGAAAAGGAGAACCTGTCCACTTGAAATAAAGTGAACATGTAGGCCAATATTGAGGAATACCGGAACATGCCTTCTGAGGCGAAATTTGAGAAATTCTCGTGAATACTATCCGCCAAGAAAGTGTTGTAGTCAAACGGAGTGGTGGGTCTTTCTTTTGTGGAGAAGATGGAAAAAAAACCCAATATGGGTTCATCCACCCATTTGTTGAAAAAATAACCGAGAAGAGCACAGAGCGATGAAATGACTTGGTTTCCCCTCTCTTAGAACAAAGAGGAAGGGTATGGGGGATTTGTCTTGGGGATCTGGGAAGCCTGAGGGAGGAAAAGCTCAAAAATCTTGGCTCTATGAAGGAATGATAGTTTCTGGTACAACTCCGTGATGACTTCGATATTGAAAGGGGACGCAGATTCCGCTCTGGGTATCTGCATCATCTAATCAATGGCTTCTGGTGTAATGAAGAACACAATTTCTCCTGATGAAGATAATATGGCTCTCTGGTCGTGGAGGTAATGCGACTGGCATTTGAGGGCGAATTTAGGGAAATGGTGAACCTGGGGGAAAATATATAGAGGAAGGTTGGACTCCTAGAGCCCAATTTCATCGCTCTGATTTAATAAAGTCTCTTTGAGCCATGACTACAGATCCACGAAGTCAAATTTTCACCTGGTGTCTTTGATTAAATGATATTTGTCGACCAAATGGATCCTTTCGAGATCAACAGGAGGCGGGATGAAAGGATTTTCCTCGGCTTCTGCTTTCTTGGATTTTGGCACCATCACTGTGAAAATACCTACAATTCAAACAAAATATTAGTGGGGATGACTATGGTTTTGGACGACTGACTGGAATGGAGGTAAGACAGGGATAATTTTTCTAGTGCAAGGACAAAGTAAGCAATGGGAGAATGAACGGAAAGAGTGGTTTTGAGCAAATGGATACCCATTGGGCGCGGGGGACAGATCAACAAGCTAACGAATAAGTTAACCAGTAATAAATGGCCAATGGGTCTTTTGGAGTGTGAGATGGCAGGTAACAATGAATGAAGAATATGACCGGGTGATGTGGCGGGTGTTGATTGGGAAGTGACCATGGTGAAGGGACTTGTAACAGGTGAATAAGGGGAATGGACTGACAGAGTTATGAGATGTGATCTTTAGGGGAAAAAGTGGAAAATGATGTCATGGGGTGTGTTGGCAGCCAATTCAATTTTTTCAATTGCCCTTAAAGCTGCCTACACCTATGTCTCTTGAACTTCAAATTTCTGTCGCATTTTGCAAACAGAAGACATTTTTATTTCATGCGACATTTGCAATTGGTTTCGATTTATTTTTTCATGACTGAAAGTGTGAAAACCCCCCCATCGTTATTTGGACTGTCATGATCTACTCATTGATATTCTGATTGGTACTTACCTTTGGTTTATTTTTCAAACTCTGTCCATTTGCCTATTATCACTCTGATTGCGCAACTTGATTTTTATTTAATTGATAAGGCATTGAGCATGTTGATTGATGAATTATACTTGATTATATAGGGGTCACGATGAATTAAAGGTTTTTATATGGTATGATCCTTATTACTATAAGCTCTTGACTTATCGATTTTATGAAATCTATTGTTGCAATGTTTATGAACTTTGATTATGCAAAAAGCGCATGGGTCACATATGAGTTTGATTTCATATTGAATGGCAATGTTTGATTATACACATGGCACGCTGGTGAAACATTTGGATTTTACTTTGGCTTGGATTATACACATGGCGCATTGATATGATATATGGTTTTGGTTTTACATTGAGTAATGGCACGTTGATATGATTATCCACCGCTCAAAATTCGGGTTGGACGATTAGTATGGTTTAAACGATATGATGAAGTGATTGAAAAACACTGTACTGTGCCATTAATATGCTGCATGGTGGTGAAAATACCACCACCTTCGCACGCATACATTAATTCATTCCCCTTTGAACGCTTGCAGCTGTTAGCCATAACGATTTTTTCCCCTGTGTATTGTTGTGTTCAATTGAAACCCTACCATGCACCCGCACCATGGCTCCGGTCGTAAGGGATGAACCCAATGGTAGCCAGGCATTGTTGATGTTCGATGGTGCTTACAATGACCTGTAGGAGTTCGGATGGCTCTCGTTCATACGAAAGTTTGATGGCTATAACCCTAGCGTGGCTCGACAATTTGCATTAACCTTTGATGGCTGCTAAGCCAAGGTTGGGGATGTGCAGTTGGAAATTGATGAGCAATTTCTCAGTTTAGCTACCGGTCTGCTTGCTGTCGGACAGAGATGGTCAAAAAATTGCAAAGTGGAAGATGTCCCATGGACATTACTCTTCCAGTCACGAAGGGTGAGTTCTTGTGACAAGGTTTTGCCCGCAAATATGCTTAAGCAACGCTGGCACGACTTGCTCATGGTAACCAAGCAGTTCGTCACCTGCGAGGGTAGGTATGGTTTTGTGTTCATGTATCACCTTCGACTACTGATGGTTTTCATGGGATATGAGCTTAGTATGCCTTACTACTTGCATAGGAGTCTGTTTAAAATGTCTAAAAGGTACAAACGGAACCAGGCCGATAACAGTCTATTTCATTTTGGGTTAATTAAAATGCTTATTGTTTGTAAGTTGGGGTTACACCGAGACTGTTGGGAGGATTTTCTTAAATGCAATAATTTTGATGATTCAAGCCCACCACAGGTTGACAAACCTGTGGTGAGCGAATGCAAATCAGTACCCCTTGTGTCTTACAGTGCTCTGTTACCTAAACCCCTACCCGATTCTCTTATTGATCTACCCAGTTCTATGACCAAACATGTCGAAGCTGCTAAACCCATGGTTAAAAGGCCTAAAGCCAAACCCACAGTCAATTCTAAAGGTAAGAAGAATGCCCGGTTAATCTCTTGCATGGAAAGAAACAAACCAAAAGCACCTGTCAACCCTGACCCTATCATGGTGAGTGAAGATTCCGACTCAGAGGTTGAACGTTACCTCACAAGTGAATATCCCTATTCTGAAGGTCTGTGTGATAAACCCGCATATGATTTTTTGAAGAACCTACCACCTTGCTTGCGAAGTGACCCTAATTATCCAGGCATCGCAATGACTTGTGAAAACCCCGGTGACTCCTCAAAACCCCCTCCTGCTCTACTCGAACCAACTGCTCCACCATGTGACCAGTGTGGCTCATGGTTGGAAAGGTATTACCTTGATGTCCCAATGCTGCAGTCCATAATTCATACTCTGGAGGATCAAGTTGCAAAGCTCACCAGTCAAAAGGCAAAGATGCCATCTACTGATAAGAAACAACGAACAACAGGTTCGATTTTGTTTAAGAACGTGGAGTCAGCTACAACAGTCATAAATTCAAAATTGGCGTAGCTCGAACAACCTTACTGGTATGAATTTCACCTATTTATATGACATACTCATAAACTCTGTTTATATCGTGGATCTGCTATGTCACATAAGCATGCACTTTTGTATATAATTTGGCTTTGATAAATCAATTTTCATTATCGTTTAAGTTTTGATTGGATTTGGATTTGATTCGAGTGATCATAGGATAGATTTGATTTGTTTTAATCGAATACTCTGTTGATCATTGAAGTTGTTAACATATTTTCTAAACATAGGTTGTTTCTGGTATTCCAATGTTGAACACTTCGAATTGGTTATATTCTATGCGATGTGGTTGGCAATTATGGTTAACTGTTGTGATTGTATATTCTATGTCCTCTGACCAATTCGAATACCATTGCATGATAGAATTGCGAATAGATACGAATTGTAGCTGTCATATCCGATCAAATCGATTCGGACTATTTTGTTTGACTACCTCACCAGATTGCAACAAATATATCATTTGAATTAGATTTGAGGAATGAAATTAACTGTATCCAGTCTCACGATTTGTTTCTATAATTAAACTCAGCCATATTCGTTTTGATTATTAACCCAGCTTATATTATGAATTCTGTTGATTCTTTCACGCTCCTGTCTGTTGACTGTGTAGTGATCAATAACGAAATTCGTTGGGTCGATACTCATTGAGTATGATTTCATTTGAATACAATCGAAACAGTTTACCTATCTTTACACTTGATTGAATGATATCAATGCTATGAATATAACGAGTCAATGATGGTTGTGATTGCTATTTGATCCTATTTGTTAAACTGTGTGACACTGAGCGACCGAAGTCTATGGCAAAGATTAGTGGATGCTGTTATGCATGTTTTGTTTTGACTATAATCGTAACAGTTTGGTATTTGATTAAAACAATATGAATTGTTATGCACAACTGCAACCAATTGATTATGATTGTGTTCGATTATAACTATATCGATTTTGATTACATCACAATTTACTTGTAATTGCATTTGGATATGAAACAGTGTGGTTATTATTTGACTCGATTTTATGGCAACTGAAAAAACAGAGCATTCTTATCCTGTTTCGATTACATCCTTTTCGATTTGGTTTGATTTGAATGATAAATTTGCTTGAACCATTAGTAATTTGATTTTAATCTTTATTAAAAGAAAAATTAAATTGGATTGTTTTAAAAGATTTCGTTTGATTTCTATCTGGTCTTGTTTGCTATTTTAGACTAGCTACAGAATCAAATGATTCTGTAGCTAAGTCTGTAGGATCAATTTTTTAGTATTTTGTTGCTGAAATATCTCTCTAATTTGATATTTGTGTTCTATTGCAGGTAAATTCGAAATTGCAATTGAGTTATTGAACAGTTAGGGGATGTTTCAAAGATTTCACTTGCATTTCATTTTCTTAGTTTAGGAGATTTTGGGATATCTCCCAGATTATGTAAAACAATTTAATATTATCCACAAGGAAGTTTTACCTTGTGAAGAGACCTATATATACTTATGATTTTTGTAATAATCATCATCCTCATTCATGGGAGAACAAGGATATGGAGTTCTAATACAGACTAAAGTAGAATTTGGTGTTTTGTCACAGCTTTAGCTTCTCAATATATCAATATTTTGTTTTATGTTGTGTATATCAATTTGTTTATGGTTTATGACTACTTTGGCTATCTAAATCATGTGCAAATGATATAATTTTAATCACTGTTATCCATATCTTGTCTCTTCC
>SNQJ01S0013811.1:55219-109627 GCA_010110895.2 Picea sitchensis
TGTATGTTTCGTGGCTATGTCGTCTTGGTTTCAAGTTTGTCGCACAGATCCACAGTGTATTCAGGTGGCTGTGCTATATAGTGACGGCATGGATCCACAGTGTATGATTGGTGGCCATGACCTTGGTTTATGATGTCATCAGTCTATGATCTGAGTATGGGAATGCCTACCTAGGAATTGATATATATTATATTCTGCTGATGCTTGGATGTTTGCAGGTCTCTGATTAGATGTGCTTTTGGTTCTTGACACACACATGCAGCTTACAAAGTCTATCAACTGTCACTGGTTCCTCTCTTAGACTTTTGGGGGAATTCTGTTATCCACAAATTTGGTCATTGTGATGATGTCATGATGATATTATGATGATGGAAAATCAAGCTCTTTGCCAAGAACACTTTCCTGAGAAAAGTTACAGTTGTCTTCTTCCAGAACTCATACTTTGAAACATGTTCGCAGGCTACTTATATATTCTCATGCGAGAATGCTTGATTCCCACAAGCTACCTTAAGCTGGGGTGCGAACTTCTCGAACTGTACTCATTGTTAGGGTGTGAACATGATATTAAAGGGGAAAAAGATAAAGATCTCGAACCTTCTAGAAGGGAATCTTCTATAAGGGTGAGTTGGCTTTCGAGTGGTTATTCAATTACTGGAATTCCAGATATATTGGGATCATTTCTTATCCAAGTAACTAATCTATCTCTTCCAATATATTGAGGAGATTTCTCATGAAAAGGGTTAAGAAGAATAAGCAAGCAACAAGTTAGCAAGAGATTGATTAGAGAACTAGTGCAAGACTGTATGGAGGACTGATGCTACAACAGCTAGAGACAACATCAAGGTCATCACATGTGGTTGATTTTCTTAATGCATGAGAAAGTGTGTGTGTCAGAGCTAGAAGCCATCGAAAGGAGACCTATGAAATCAAGGATCAGGTTGTAAGTTTCTCTTTCAATTAATTCAATACAGTAATATGTCCCTTTCCCATAAAGATGATGTCATTTTATTACATAATTCCTTGATCATATGTATAGACTAGTCATTGAATATCTTAATCTGCCTTTACTTCGATTGGTTCGTTTTGTTGTGATCTGGACGGGACGAGAGCATTAGAGCAAAGCCTGGAACAACAGAGATCTAAGGAGACCATTCATAAGGTATGTCCCTAACCCTTATCTCTTAGTTCATTCAATAGGCTAGATCTAGGGAAAGTGTATTATTCTGTCCTGTTTTGTTCTAGATACCAGGTGGATCTAGGGAGATCGGTTAGTGTCCGCACCTACGGATTTATCCTATAACACCCCCCCCACCATTAAAATAAGAATGGTCGGGGGGTCCAAAATTCAATCTCAGCCGTGGATCTAGGCACCGACGCCTCATCCGTTCAGATGCGCGCCTTCGTTATACATGATTCTGGACCCCCTCCTTACCGTTAAAGGTAGAACGGTCTGGGGGGTCCAAAAAAACTTATCAATCGTAGATCTCAGTCCCAACACCTCATCCGTTCATCTGTGCATTGTCTTTAATCTATGAGAGAAAACTCATTTTTTCTTTGAAAACTTAGGATAAAATATTTAAGTGGGTTTGTCCAAGCTTTCCCTGTTTTTATCACCATGGGGTTAGACATTCAACTTTCAAACATCAAAGATAGGGTTCAACCTCGATCATCATGCCTGTTTTATTGAGATAAAGCAAACTACCCTATTCTCTAACCTAATTACCTATGACATTTAGCCCAGATTAAACTGTTGGACTAAGAAAGTACTCTATCCTGGGGTTATTTGACCAAGATTAGGCAGTTTGGTCAAATTTATTCACTAGCTAACCTAATTTGCTTGGCTAAGATTAAACAGTTTAGCCAAGATTATTCACTAATCCTATCAACATCAATTTAAGAGGACTTGACCATGATTAAACTGTATGAACCAAGTCATTGTTATTGCATGGGGCTCTATCCATTTTATTTTATGCCCTCTTTTATTCTTTTTATTTCTTTTATTTTCTTTCTTTTCTTTTTTGTTCTCAAATTATTTGGAGAATGAAAAATCATTTGGCAACCAAAACAATAAAAGGACAAAATTTTCAGTCACTAGTTGATCCTATAAATTATAGGGTTATAATAGGTCCTTCTCAGGTTACCAACAAAAGGTACCATGTAGTCTAGAGCACTGACATTTTTATCTCCTCCGAAGAGAAGAAGTCTCACCCAAAGCATTACTGAGACAAATAGATAGGGAAGGGTAGGGAGAAGACCAAAGATGATCCATAGAGCAGTCATAACTCATTCCTGTTCTTGAGAAATAGACATTAACAGATCTGAAACATATAAATGCAAGAATCCAACCTACTTACATTATGAGAAAGCATTCAAATGGTGAACCATCAAATATAACTCATACAACATAAAGGAAATACTGTAATGCATAAGTAAGAACATAAAGACACAACATATTTTGAATCTCGGACTTGCTTCATATTATGTTTAGGATATTTCTCTAGTTACAGGCTTATAATTACATAGTAGGGATCAATACAGACTCTTGGCTCTTAGACCCATGTCACAGAGCTCCAATCCTCTAGTTGATAGTTCTAATCCATTACGGACTTAGACGTGTCTTTTCCTGACCTACAACAGTTATCAACAACGATTCCCAAAATCTGGGCAACTCTGACCAACCTGACTCAACTCAGATTAGCTGACTAAATCTTGAACTAATGAACCAATTACAGAGCGATGAACCAATGGACAGGAGAACAAAAATAATAACGACAACAACCCTTTTTCAATTGTGTTCGGTCCTATATATAGCTAGGTTGTGTCTTCCTTCTCGGTCTTCATGGTTTCTTGTTCTGTTGCGACCATTTGTTGCTTCGCTGGCATTCGATGGATTCCACAAATTCTTTTTGTTGCTCTTTCTCCCAGCCTCTGATGGAGTTTTTGAAAATCATTCTTAGTCAAAACTTGCGCAATTATTTCTAAAAACGAAGGGCCTAACAGGCTCCGACCACAATCCTTGACTCGTCCTCGAGTCAAACTCTTGGTTCTTTCACATCCTCTAGTAGCATCTGTTGTTTTCCCTTATCCGTCTTTTATTCTTCTTTGGGATATTCTATTTATGCTCTTTCTTCCTTTATCTCCTCAAACAAAGGGCCCAATTCTGGTACCATCTCTAATGCTCTGTTCTTTACTCCTTGAAATCTTTCAACTTTATCCTGTCATTCCTAGTGACAAGTGTTGCTTTTGTAAGGAACTGTTGGGTCATCTCTTTGTTGTACTCCTTTGTCTTGGCCACAACCAATGAGTTCCACTCAGAATCAACTATTGCATCGACCTGATGCATTTTCATATAGGCAGTTTGAATTACCAGTCAAAAATCACACATCTCTTTCTTGGCTATGGACTGTGCCTCATAGAGTGTGTTTAGTTCGATGTCGGCCTGCTAAATTTGGTCGAACTTCTGCTCTTGCTCCATGGGGTCCATTCTGACCACAAATTCTTCATTCAACACCTAGATCTTTGTTTGGACCTCCTCTAAGACCTGATTTTTTCGAGCGATGATTCCCATCCAGTCGCTGACTTCTCTGAAGATTTTGGTGCAGTCTGCTGTGTGCTTGTGCAATGCTGCTCGGGAATTATTGCCTTGCAATATTATCTTCTGCATTTGTTCCTAGAGCTGCTGAGGCTGTTGTTCCACTTCCTGCTGGACCTGTTGTAGCTTCACTTGGAGATGGTCAGTTTGATTGGCGAGTTGAGTCCATGCTTCCTGTAACAGCTCGATCTGTTGCTCTGGCTTGCTTACATCGCTAGTCTCGAGTAGTTTAGGCGCAACCTTCCAATCTCCAGCCAAGCCTCAACAATTTTTTCCTGCACTTTTTCGAGTTTGCACTGGACTTGGAGTTTGTCATGTGATTCCTGCATTCTGTATGTGTGCACCATGAAATGTTCTTTCCTTTCAATCTCGACAAATCTCTCGGCCTCCTGGAGTCTTTTCTCCAATTGGTCCATGGATGCCCTAATTAATCCAAGTAATTGTGGTGCTGGTCAGTGTACCATGTCGATAGATGAAGGAGGTGCTTCAGTGGGTACTCACGTCTGTAGTGGGAGTCCACTGGCCGTTGAATTTTCTAAGCGAGTTTCTACCTCTTCCTCCATTGGTGGCGCTGGTGAGAGTCTCAACCTTAGATCTGCTGGAAAAAGAGTAAGAACCTCTGTTCTGGCTATGCAGAGTTGCATCAATTCTGCACATTGTTGAGGGTTTTGGAGAAACTGTTCCATTTGTGCTTGCATGGCTATCGTATCCTGCTCATTTGTTTCTTCTGGTTCGTTGTACGCATCTGGTATCTGTGACTCTTCTGATCCTTCTTCTTGATGTGCCGTGATTTCTTGGGCACCCTCACCCTTTGTTGGTGAGGTGGTTTTCTAGTTGTTGTCGGGTTTTGGCTCCTCTCTAGCGTGAGCATCTTCTTCTTATGTTGAATATTTAGGCTGATGTTCCTGGGTGTTTGGATTCAGATCATACAAAGTCATTCTCGTCTCGGGGGATTTTGTGTTGGGACTAGAAATTTTTGATCTTGGCTTGGGTAATTCTCTGATTAATTGTGGGAGTCATCGCTCCACTATATCTAGTGGATCGAGGTGCATTGGTTATGAGGTCATGGTCTGATGTGGACCGATAGTGATGAGGTTTTGTAGTTGGAGTGGTGGTGGAGGGTGCTCAACAACGACTCTGGATGGAAGTGTTTCAGGCTCCGGTTCATCCTGAATATCAATGATAATGGTGGCTTTGGTCGTGGTGCGGGTTCGAGGAGTGACATATGCAAGGGGTTGTGGGTTCAGGGGTTTGTTTGGGGAGATCCCAGTTCTGGGCTTCTTCACCAATGGTTCGGTACCAAGAACAATGCTAAATATTTGGTTAACCTGTGCACTTGACAACACAACATTATCTGGTAGCTATCGGTAGGTCGATATTTTTCTCCATTCTAGTTGTTGTATCTCTTCTTCCCCCTCAGAGTCTATTTGTACTGGAGCATATGGCTTCTTCAGCTCGGGGCCTAAAATTAGTCCTTTTCTTGGTTGATTGTATTCGTTATTTAGCAACTCCACAAGAAAAATGTAATGCATGCCTGATTTACGCTAGTTGTGTTTGACTCTCGGCCATGACATGAATTCCTTATCGAAGGCTTCTTCATCCAAATAGAATGGAAGCATTTGTGTGTGGAAATGTTCCTTGCTGACATGTCTCGGCCAGATGAATGTGTTGTGTCGATTTATGTTAAAGGCAATATTCCTCATGTTACAGTTGAGGAGCTCTTGCGGGATGTGCAGCCATTGCGTTGCATCTATCATACCATTATACCATTTGGAAAATGCTTCTTTGTTGAGTGTTGTGTTCTCTGAGTCTTGTTTGGACTTCCATGGCTCAAACATCTTCGCCATGCGCCCCTTATCTGGTATTTTCAGTGGTCTACCCACACGTGGCTTCCATTTGAGCATTGCAAATGCCATAAGTAGGTATCCATAGGTGAAGGTTCCTCCCTTCTCTTTTGCTTCCTCGCAAGATATTAGTATTTCCTCCAACAAGAAACTACACCAGTCGAACATTGCTCCATTTGCACAAAAGTCGACAACTGGTAACACATCTAGAGTGAATTCTCTCTTGTAGTAAGACCTCATAACCTTGCTGGCTATGATGTAGCATCCAGTCCGGACTGTCTCAGGCAGTATTGGTTCAATCACTACTGTGTGTCCTTGTCTCTTTGTGTTAAATTTCTTGTAAAGGCTAAGCTCGCCTTTCTTTTTCCCGTGCTTCCCGGGACCCTAGAATCCCTTCGACACATCCTATCCTTGGGAGGATAATCCAGTAAGATATTGGATGTCGTCAACATGGATTGGATACTACTTATCCAACCATATACTTATGTCATGCACCCTGCTTATCACAAATTTCATGCAGCGCGCGATATCACATGTGGTACCAAAGACTGATAAGTCTCTTAGGTTCATGATGGTCGAGTTAAAGAAGTTGATAAAATATTCTTTCGGTACTACTTGCATTCCTCTGAAGCCATACAAGACTATATCCCAAAAGACGTCTATGTGCATTTGTGGGAATAAGGCCGAATATGTGAGGTTGAGGTCGAGGAGCTTAACTTACTCTACCTTCCCTTTGAGATTGCCCATGATCTCGACCTGGGGGTTAGTGGGCTCATCTGGTACTGCTTCTTTATTCATGGTGCTTCAGTTTGCTGTGGCTCTCAGCATTCACACTTTTGTGATAGGTAAGAGCTAGGGTTACATCTACAACTTTTTATAATGGTCCTAACTGGTTCGCACTGCTGAGTTCGGATATGGCTATGCTCTTTTTAGAAAAAATACATTCTCGGCTGAGTTCTAAGAGACTTATACTTGGCTTAATGGGTAAGTTTTAGCAGTAACTGCTACTCATCATGATCGTATGGACACAATTTGTGTGTGATTTGTCCGACGAGACAATTTTAATCAAGGTAAATCCTATTGGCAATCTTGGTATTTACTTACTTTAGTGGAATAGGGACATGGTCAATTTGAGATGTTTCTATTTGACGGGTGGGAGTCCTGGTGTGAAATTTGATGGCATCTTGTCATGATGCAGCTTTATGTCTTATCTAGCATTAGACGGGGTACCGGAATGGAAATAAAGGTTGTGAATTGACTAAGTTTGCATGGCCTATGACTCATATTGGGTTTGGATTCGTGGCCCCTCTCACTACAAAGGTTGTCCTCTACGTATTTAAGGACTGTCATTAATGGAATCTCTTATGCATCAGGTCCTGTACTACTGGTTCGTCAGTTCAGTATCAACCAACACTTAGACAAAACAAATGCATTATGTGTTATGGCATAATACTGCACATATGGACTTTATTAACCGAACTTACAAAATTTCAGAAAGAAAACAAAACTCAAATCCATATATTGTACAAGATCCTTTGAATTGGAGAGACTTTCCTTCTCTCTCAGGTTTGAGACAAGTATGGCTTCAGGCGAGTGCCATTCACCCATACTAGTCGTAGCACACCATCCATTTGCACGAGTTGGACTTCTCCTGAGGGTCAGATCTCCATAACTATGAAGGGTCCCAACCAATGCATACACAGCTTGCCAGGATGCTTCTAGTATAAGCTATCATAGAGTAACACTTTGTCCCATTATGTAAGTACCTTGGTCTTGATGTGTCGATCATGCCAAGATTTTTGTCTTTCCTTTTCCACGGACTAATGGAAGTATGCTAGAAATATGGTTTCCTCAATATCTTGTAGCTTCGCAAGTCTTTGCGCTACTGATTCCCCTTGTGTCATACATGTGACTTGTGAAATATACAAGCTTGGAGTGATGAAGTCTGTAGGCATGACTGCCTCCCTCCCATAGACTAATTGAAATAGTTTGTATCTGTGGATTTTCTTTGTAGTTGTTCTATAGGCCCAAAGGACAGCTGGAACTCTATCATCCCAGTCCTCCTAGTTTGCGCAATAGACCTTTGTTAGTCCTCTTTCTAGGATTTTGTTGAAGGCTTCAACTGTCTCGTTGGCCTGCGGGTGGTATGGATTTCTCTTGTGATGTTGGATCATAAATTATTTTGTAAGTGTTTCTATAGTGCTGCTAATGAAATGGGCTCCCTAATCACTGGTTAGGCTCTTAGGACATCCAAACCGGGTAATCATATTCTCGAAAATGAACCTGGTAGTAGTGTCTGTCGAATAGTCCTGTACTGCTACTGCTTCTTCCCAATGGGTAAGGTAGTCAGTCGCGGTAATAATGTACCTGGCCTTTGAATGTTTGGTTGTGGGGTTAATTGGGCCAATGAAGTCAACTTCCCATTTCTCAAATGTCTGTAGAGCTCTAACTGTTTGATGTGGTAGTTCATCTCGTCATGACGACTTTCCCACCCGTTGAAAAACATCACATGATATAGTGTATACTTTTGCATCCTTGAATAGTGTGGCCCACCAAATTCCTTCATGTAGAATTTTTTGTGCCGTGGCCTTTCCTCCTATGTGGCCTCTTGCTATTCCACTATGGAATTCCTAGAGTATATCCTGCCTTTCATGATCCAAGACGCATCATTTGAGAATGATGTCTAGTCCTAGTTTATACAATTGTCCGACGATCAACTGGTACTCTGCTGCTCTGACAAAATATGTTTCAGGACAGGCCCCTGTACTGAGAAAGATTTCTATGTCCTCCAGATATTCCGGTATGGCCTCAATCCTGAACAAATCTACATCTAGGAGATGGTCATCCACTTCTCCACCACTTTCTCCTGGCTCTAGCCTGAATATATGGTCGAGTCTGACATTGCATCATCTTGGCTTGATGATTACTTCAAAATAAAATTCTTGAAACAACAACAACCATCCACAAATTCTCCCTTCCAACACAGGTTTATTAACTAAGTATTTCAGTGCGGAATGATCAGTGAAGAATTTGAAGTGAGATCCTAACAGATAATGTCTAAATTTATATAAAGCATAAATCATTGCTAAGCCTTCCCTTTATGTTGTTGTGTAGTTGTGTTCTGCTTGTGACAACTTTCGACTCACAAAATAGATAGGGTGATCCATAGCTCCATCTCTAGGTTGCATTAGGATAACTCCTAAGGAAATTCCGGAAGTATCTACATGGATGTGAAATTATTTCTCCTAGTTTGGGAATATCAGAATCGATGATGTAATGAGTTTCTCCTTAAGCATCTCAAATGATTTATCACATTCGGGAGTCCATTGGAATGTTTTAGCCTTTTTTAGAAGGTTTTCCAGTGGTGCAGTAATGTTGGCATATCTTCGAATGAACCTGCGGTAGTAACCTATGTATCCTGGTGTGGAGCACAACTATTTATCACTCATAGGTGGTGTCATATTGACAATGACCGCAACTTTGGATGGGTCTACCAATACTCCTTCTCGACAGACTATGTGGCCCAATAGATTTCCATGTGGCACACAAAAGATACACTTTTTGAGATTTAATGAAATTTGTAACTCTCTGCATCTGTCAAACATTAGCCAGAGAAGTGCTACATGTTCCTTAAGTAAGCTATATATTGTCCAATCATCCATATAGAATTCAATAAAATTGTGAATGAATTCTCTAAAGGCTGATATCACAATCCTAGAGAGAACTACAGGGGCATTCTTTAAACCAAATGGCATTACATTTTATGCAAAAGATCCCCATTCTATAATGAAGGTAGTCTTTCTTTTATATTCTTCAACAATCCTGACTTGATGGTATCCTGAAAAGCCATCTGTAAATGAATATGCTTCCTTCCCCGCAACCTATTCTAGCACCTCATTAGTAAAGGGTATTGGGAAAGGGTCATGTACACAGGCAGAGTTGAGGCTTATGTAATCTACACAGACTCTAATATACTCAGTGTCTTTCTTGCTTTGAATGACTATCAGGCTAACCCACTCTGCTTCTTTTACCGCAAAAATGAGACCTGCTTCTAACATCTTATAAATATCCTTATTAACTTTCTCTTTTACTCTTGGGTTAAGATGGTATGGTCTATGTCTGACATGATTTCATCCTAGTTTTAACTCAATCTTCATTTCTCCCATGACTCCTTTGATTCCTTTTAATTATGAAAAAGTCTTTGGGAACAAATCCTCGTATTCCCTCAATAAACTCTGTATTTCCTGATTGGTTTTCTCATCCCAGTAGTCTCCTACCGGAGCTATCTTAGGTTGCTCTACAGTCCCTATGTTGAGTATGCGCAATTTCAATGTGTGGTTGTAGGAACTGTCAGTTTGGTTGGGTATGGTGTTCTGGATTTCTCTGCTCCCCTCTATATCTTTGATGGCTAGGTTTCTCAGTACTTATAATTCATGTAGGATTTCTGAATCTTTGCTAATCTGATAACATTCTATAGGCTTGTCAATTAAGGGTAAGTGGAGTTTAGTCTGAATTTATTGGGTATGCTTGGGGCACACTACAAAGTTTGATATCTCATTACCATTGGTTGTAAAAATAAGTTCTTTAATCTTTTGCAGGGCTAGTTCAAGATCGGGGTACTTACCTGAGAATGAGAATTCTTTGCAAAATTTAGCTGCTAGTGTTTGCCAGTTGCTGGTTTGTCATCTAGTTTCTTCATGTATTAACCAAGCTTTCAGGATTGGGCCTAGAGAATGGGGAAATACCTGAACCTATAAGTGAGAGGGTATCTCCGCAGCCTGCCACTTTGTCACTCACTCTTCAAAGTGTATTTTAGGATCCGATTCTCCACTGAACGGTTGCACGACTTGGAGATCCATCTGCATCTATTGCTCCTTGTTCTAGAACCTGTACTTGATATCTTGCTTCACTTCGTCCCAAGTTCTTAGCACAACTTTATGAGTGGCCCACCATCTGGAGGGGTTGTTCTGAAAGGATACATATAGTATTGATATTCTTTGATATTCTCCCACATTCTCTTCCATATTTTGCAAAAAATTATCTAGAGCCGAAGTACCATCGTATACTGGGTGTTCTCTCACTTCGGTCCCAACCCATCTGGTCATTTTGACAATTGCACATCTTCTTGAGAATATTTCGTGCGACCCTTGTTGCCAACTATCAAAAGCCAGTTTTGAATCTTTGTCTGCTGACTGTATACTTCTCCATCTTACTAATCCATCAACAATAGGGTTTATGTAATCGTTTCTTGTCCCCACTGTTACAATGTACAATTGGTCTAGGTATCCTTCCTCCATATTATTGTCTGTTGGTTATGTGTACCTTGGTCCTACATATGGATCCAAAGGTTGAACTACCTTGATTCCCTCATCTTCATAAGTCATGGTGTCTTTCTTTAAATTGATTACTACATAATTGTCATAGGCCCAATCGATGCTAAGTAGTGTAGGGTAGGGGTCCTTGTATCCCATGATCTCAATGACTTGAAAGTCAACTACTTTTTTTACTCCTGCTACATCGATTTCTACGTTCTCCAATATTCCCATGGGAAAGATAAAGTATTGATTTTCCATTCTTAATTGAATTGGGGAATATGCTAGTTTCGGTTTTCCTAAGGCTTCCCAATTCTTCTTAGGTAGAATGTTCACATCTAACCCTAGGTCCAACATGACATCCTTAATTTCAAATTCGTCTAGCTGGGTGACCAGTCGAAATTATTTCCCGATTCATACTTTTCTTTTCTGCACTCTCTGAGTACTCTTCTTAGGAAGATTAGCCCTTATCCTTGCTTCTGAAGGTTCCTCATTCCCTAAGACTAGGTACAGTGCATTGCACAACTTTTCTGTTAGTCGGTCATTCCCTAGAATGTTAGAGAAAAATTGAAACCAAAGATCAATTGTGTTTTTGGGTTGCTTAGACTGTCTTGATATGGCTACAAGGTTTCTAGGTGTAGGGGGTGAAGCAAGGACTTGTGCCATATTAGGGTAAACAGTCGGTTGGGGGGGTTCTCTTGCATTCCATGACTAGGAATATTCTGGAATTATTCTATGGCATATTTAAAGAACAACTTTTTCTTTAGGGTGTCATACATGTCTTCCTTAGGTGTTTCTTTCTGGATTTGAGGTAGAGTATCAACATCAACTCATGTCTTCTCTCCTCCTCGAGTAATGATATTAAGGATGGGAAATTGTCCCTTAGAACTCCTCTTGATCTATGAACTGATAAGGTTAGTTCCTCTTTGTCGTACTTTGTCTTCCCACTTTGCAATTAACTCTGGACAGTCTTTAGTTGTGTGTCCATTGGTTCTGAAGTGAGAGTACAATGGTCGCCTTGGATGAGGACAATCTCTGTCAAAGTGACCTTGTTCATCGCAGTTATAACATCTGCTTGGTCCTTGTCCCCCAGTTCTTCCTACTTTGAAATCTCATCCAACTCCACCTCCTCAACCTCTTCCTAGTCCCTGAGGGTTTTCATTCACCCTGAATGTTGTTCAGTCTAATCTGTCAACAAGTGCATCTAATGCTCTACATTGATTGGTAGTATGCATAGTGGATGTGCAGAACTCACAGTGTACTGTGTTTGGTACTGTCGAACATTTATGCATGATTGGGCACTGTCTTGACCCATGGCCATGGATTCGACATATTTCACAATATTCCTCTGTTGGTGTTGCTTGGCCTCCTGGGTAAGCATGATATGGGGTAGGGTTGTGGAATGAAGAATTCATCGACACTTGCGAAACTCCTCCTGTGGGTCCTCGTGGGGTTACCATCATATTCTGAGGACGTCCCAGTCCCCTCATTCTCGGACATTCGTTCACTAGATGACCTTCCGTATAACATCCAATGCACCAAACCTATGGTCGTCCTGGTTTGGGTATCATCAACTCCTGAATATTTTTTGTTAGTGTCAATATATGCCCTTGTAGTAGCACCATATTCTCATCTACGCGGGGTGATGTTACTCTCAGGCTCCTGGGGTATCTCGCCATGGATTCAATCTTCATCGATTGTTCCAATGCATTTGTTAATGTGACTATCCACTATTGCGTTAGTGGAATCTGAGTCAGAGGAAAAATACCCTGAATGTACCAATCCCTTTGATGTTCTTCATGTATTGGATGTGACAACATTACTATGGCATATTTAAACTTCTAGCTGTACTCCCAGGATGATTCGCCTTCGCTTTGCTGGATCTCGTGCAACTCAGACAGAGCCTGTTGTTTTGACTGGGGTAGTTTGAATTCTGATATAAACCTCATCAGTACCTGGCCAAGTGTGAATGATTGACCTTGCATCCCTGACACTCTTGGTTCAATGATATTCATGTACCATTTGAGAGAATGACCTCTCAAGGTAGTCTAGAACCCGACCAACTTATTCACATCCAGGGTTCCTTTGGATCTCTAGATCGCTTCACACAGGAACTAGTGTTGTTCAACGTCTTCCTCTCCCTTACCCAAAAATTCTGGGTATCAAGCAATCAAACCTCATGCATGTCTAGACATCGATGTTCTTATTGTTCGTATCAATATGAACTCTAATGGTCCCACTTTTGATCTATCAGGAGATCCTAATATCCTCCCTGTACCTGTAACTCCTGGTTGTGAATGATTAACTAATAGTATTGGGATAGAATTGGCATGAGAAGGTAGTATTGAACTTACTGCTTGAATAGAAGGAACTTGGGGTATGGGTGATTCGAGGCTGGCACCACTAGCTTCGGGGCAATTTTATTTGATATGGGGGGTCTCGTTAGCTTCCACTGGGACGATATCTTCAACCAGATTCATGATCTCTCCTGTTATCGGGGCTGAATCTTATCTTTCTCCTCCACGATTCATGTCAGCTTCCTCCTCTCTTTCCTCTGCGCTTTCTCCTTCTCGTCCCACTTCCTGGGGAATGATTTCTCTCCTCATGTCTCTCTCATTTAATCTTTGTCTTTCCAGTCATTCTTGTCTTCTCATCTTCTGCATTTCTTCCATCTATCTTTCCTCTACTTCTCTTGCTCCACCTTCTTTCCTCAACTTTTCAGACTGTCTTACTTCTTTCTTGATATTTCTTCACCACCACTTCTCAACTATGACAACTCTCTTCAAGGCTCGCTCATCTCTTGAATCCATTTCTTGTTGTTTCCCCCCCATTTTTCAAATAACTCTTCCCCTCTCTGATGCCATGAATCCCACCCTGTCTCACCCTACCCAAAGAGAGGGTGTTTACACTGCCATCTCGGTCAGGGACATAATCAACATCCCTTTGTCCATCAAGAAAACCTTAATCCACATGGGGATTTATCTCAATAGTTTTCCCCTTGCGCCTTTCTTGAAAATTTACTCTACCCTCAAAAAATACTGGTGGTTCTCAGCTGGAAATTCGATTATGTATCCCTCTAGCGTGGTACTAACCTAGAAATCCACAACTCGTGTAACTGGGCAATCCAACCTCCGGAGTGCTACTAAATTTTCGATATCCCACGGAAAAATATTCTTGGTCTTGTTGGCAGCCCGACATATTTTTAAACTTTTATATCAAATATTAATCTATGTAGCTACCTAACTGGGGTCGTAGATTTTTCTGTTCTTCATAAGCAATTTTTGAAATGACAAATGTAAGTTTTCGGTTATTCCTAGTGTTTTTGATTTCATGCTTCTTTCATGAATGAAAGTATGAAAACGAAGCATTAAAACTTATGACTGTATTACCACTCTATTTAAATTTTTATGAAAGGCAAATAAGTCCACAGTTTTTGTTAACAAAGTCTTTGTTCCTTGCTATGAAGTTCATTCTTTTTATTTTGACTCCTCGAATATGAAGCATGCTTATGGATTGTTATTTGAATCAGCAAAGGTCAATCAAATTTAAGCATCGATATATTTTTGTGTGGTTCTTGATCATACATTCCCTTGTCACTATACTTTGGTTTATAAAATTTCCCTCTCCCAATCTTTAGAACCTAACCCACCTTGTTGCGCAATCATTTTTATTTTAATGCACCTGGTCGTGGCCTGTACTATGTAGGAGGTGGCAGTCCGACTATAATGATCCCATCATTTCAAAGCTCAGTCTTGGGTTTTTCAACACTCCTTGCATTCATTTCAATCAATGCCTATCTTTTCGTTGAGGGTTTTTTGTTCATACGCTATAGATTGTTGATGAGTTTCGGGTCTGGAGTTTAGTTTTGGTCTACTCTTAGAAACCCTCTATACTCACTATGTTTGCGTGATTGCTTGTCAAATTTCCTATGGCCTTGGTTGTTAGGATTGAATCCAATGGCTCTCAAACCTTGCTCCTGTGCGATGATGTAAGGGAGGATATCAAGGTTCAAGGTTGGCTTGTTTTCCTTGAGAGATTCCAGGGTTTTAACCTACAAACAGCTGAGGAATTCACCCTCTCATTTGATGAATGTTGAGCTAAGGTTGGGGAAATTCATATTGAAGTTACAAAAGAGTTTTTAGGTCAAGCAACAGATCTTTCTGTGAGCGGGCATAAGTGGTTCAAAAATTCTAAGGTCGAGGAGGTTCTATGGAGTCTTTTCTTTACATTTCGAAAGATCAATTGCTGTGATAAAGGTATGCCAGTGTCCCTATTAAAACCCGATGGCATGGCTTGCTTGTAGTGTTGAAACAATTCATGACATGTGAAGTCCGTTTTGGTTTCGTTTTTCTATATCACCTACGTTTTCTCATGAATTTCATTGGGTTTCCATTAAACATGCGTTATTACCTGTGGAGAAGCCTGTATAAAATGGAAAAAAGGTATAAGAAGCAACATTTGGATTCAAGCCTGTTCCACCATTGTTTGATAAAAATAATGCAAGTACATCAATTGAAGTTACAGAATGATGATTGGGACACCTTCCTAAACCGAAATGGATTCGCTAACTCCAATACTCTAGAAGTTGACAAGCCTGTGATTGAGGAAACCATAGTTTCTCCCGAAGCATTCCCTTCATCTACACATGCCTATGTTACAACCACCTATAGTAAGCCTATACCTGACCCAAAGGTTGCTGAGCAGACCCATGAACAAGATGCACAACTTAATGCCTCTGCTAAAGACACAAACAAACTTGTAGGCAAGCCATCTAAAGGTGATATCGATTTAAGTTTTAAAAACAAAAGGGTAGGTAGGTTGATTTCAAGGAAGCTACTAAATAAATCAAACCCTCATGTGAGCTCGATTGAGATCCATTAGAGCTTAGATTCTGAGATTGATAGGTTTCTAGACGAAGAAGACCCTCCTTCCTTCCAAACAGATCTCGATCAATCTTACAATTTCGTGGATAATCTGATGCCTTGTCTGAAGCACAGTGAAGGGTTTCCAGGGATTAATTTTGGTAACAAATATATAGGCCACATTGGGGACATTTCGGTACACAACCGTGGATATTATCAATCGACCATCACACAGTCACGATGTGAAACTTGTCTATTCTGGATCGACAAGTATTACACCGATATACCCATTTTACAGTAACAGATCAAAGCCCTTACTGATCAGGTCAACCCCTTAACAAATGAAAATTGTAAGCTCAAGTCTATTATTAAAGGACAAGGAAAACACTTGAAAACAACAGGGAACATCATATTAAAAAATGTCGAGACTGCAACAGCAGTATTAAATTCTGAAATCATGTGAAACGATTTGATTTTACAGTTAAAGGTAAGAATTCTTTTTATCTTAAAATATTGTTATATTTTTTTCATCGAATAAATTAGATTTCATTACTAAAATAGACTAGCTACATAATTAGCAGATTCTGTAGCCAGTCTATTCTAATTCGAAATTTGGAAATTATTGGTTAAATGTATATCTGAATCTCTCTATTTTTTATTTTCTTTCAGGATATTTGGGAGTCTATGGTGACCAAGTGATATGAATATTTTTTTCGGGGCTTGTTAGCCATATCTATGGTCCATTTTTGTATAAACAAGAATAAACTATTTTTTTAGCTTTTTAAAGATTAGTGTGACCTAGGGTGGTTATATTCCCCTTCTATTTTTGTAATCAATAGATGATTGTATCTTATCGCATAAGATAAGACAATTACCTTTATGAACCCTTTAAAAACTCATATTTTTGTAAAGGAATCATCTTGGCCTGGGGATGAAAGTGGGATAGTTTATTCATGAATCTAGACGAAAAGTATGTTTACATTTCTTCTTTAGCTCTCTGTAAATGTTGTTTTCGTTTATGGTTTGTTTATCCTGATAATTAAATAATTGTTGATATCTTTTGTCTTCACAAATTATTGTGTTGTCAGGATAATATCTTTTAATATCATCCACATTCTGATGCTTCATATATTAAAAATAATGATCACTCGTTCAAACTAAATGATAAGGTTTTTCTTTAATTTTGTTGAATGATTAAAAGCAGGTTGTTACAATTAGATTTATCTTAAGTGTAATTTCTTGTGATCACAAATATCACAACTATTATTTGTGTCTTATCATTCTGTCATCAAAATCCAACAGTTAATATGTTGTTTTACATTTAGTCGGAACAATTTCAAGGTTCACAACAAGTTTATCTCTTGGACAGGCTGGCTGGACATTCTATAATCATACAGATGATTGGATGTATGTCGTTAAACTCATTAATAGGTTAGTTTATTTCTATTCATCATCTGTTTTTTTTTTTTTTTTGAAACTCTTATATGCGATCTGGCTTTGACCGTCTACATATTCCTGTTTCATAATATATTTTCAATTTAATCTTATAGATAAATAAAGATAAAAACAAAAAATAGTTTATTTTCTTTCTTTATCTTCTTTTGTTAAAAGGTCCATCTTTTCATAGATTTTCATGAGTTTAGATTAAAATTCGCAACTTGTACATCATGCACATAAATTAAATAAACAGATATGTTGTGTAAATATTATTTAAAATAGTTATATGTATACGTATGTACATATATACTCTAAGTATTTATTTGGTAGTTTTCTCTTTTTATTTTATTTGTTTATTTTAGGACTTTTAGATTGGCCAATGGAGCCATTAAACTCGTTAGAGTGAGTCATACCAAACAGCTTGGGTTATTTAAACAACCCCGGACCGAACTCGTTCTTCCAATTAACGGACGGTCATTTTCACCCATCAACAAATGACACTACAAGGAGGGCTTGAACACTATTGATGGAAAATGGAGGTCACAAGACTCCTCACCCACACACCCACTCACCTATAGTAACAAGAAGTCATTATGATGATAATATTACCTCTCAAACAACAACCACCTCAAACAAAAATCCACAGATTACCATTGAACCAATAACACCAACCCCCCTAGGGTATGACGCACAAGAAATTGTTCTTCAATCACTTCTAAGGACACACGGTGCTTTGGACCATATCAGACAACTAGGTCGGCCACTGAATCAACCGTTAAATTTTTCTGATATTAGAGAGAAACTTGAAGGCACTGGTCTTATCCTAAATCCTACAGATCCATATCACATCCCTACTCTTGCATCTAGAGGATCTGGTATCCCAAAATCACCACCACCTTCATCTCCTTCCTCTTCAAGAGAGGAGTCATCGGATGAAGGCAGTTCTTCATCTCAGCCTTCGACACCACCCACACCTATGGAAAATCCAAACAATCCCACCAGACCATGGCTCGATCAAGATGTTGTGGCTATACCCGGACCCCCGCATCATTTTCCTAAACATCCGAAGAAATGGCTCCCTAATTTCGATCCATATTCCAAGAAAATCACTGAGGATCACATTAAAAAATTCATGCTAGCCATTAGACTCCGAAGCGTAGAAAACAAAGATGTAGTATGTAGACTTTTTCTGTACACATTTGAAGGCAACGCCTCTACTTGGTATTTTTCCCAACAACCCCACACGATTGTATCTTGGGATAGATTAGAATCTTGTTTCCTTGAGAAATTCAGAGATGACAAATCTCCCGAAGTCTTAGTCATGGAAATCTCCAATTTAAATATGAATGCCAAGGAAAAAATAAAGGACTTTAATCAAAGGTTTCTAACATTAAAGAATCGAATCCCCATTGATTCAATTCCTACTGAAAATATTATCGTCGCATACTATATGAAAGCCTTACACCAGAACATATCAATCTCGGTAAAAAGGTCTAAGACGACAACATTATTGGAAGCCTTTGAGGAGGCAAGCCAAATTGAGAAAGATATTCTAATCCTAAAGGACAATATCAGTAATGAGGCAAAGATTACACCATCTTCCAAGAAGAAAATAGAAATTCTTCCTAGGCCTCCCCAAACCAAAACTCAATCAGAGAGTTCAAATCTGGAAAGTTTACATAAGGTTGTTCATAAATTGTCAAATCAAGTTGTATATTTAAGGAGATCAGTTGAAGAAGCTTCTTCAAGCAAAGGGTATTACAAACCCCCTTTTAGAAAGCCTTTTCCCACAAAAAAAACCAATTTAAATTCTGAAGGCCTTAATCTAGAAAGCCTACAGTATGCTATCCAGACAATCCTGGAAGCACATGATAACTTAGTTCCCCCTGAGATTTCTGAAGACATGGTTGAACAAGAAATAATAGAAGAGGATGAATCCTCTCCCAACATCTTCGGACATTTTTCGTATAGTATCTTTCATGACAATTTTGAAACGGTGCATCCTTACAATACCAGAAGCAAAACACAGAATAAATCCTCTTCTAAAATTGGAACCAATGATCCCCAAAAATAGTTTAAACAAACTGAAACTAAACAGAATTCGGTAACTCCAAGTTTAGAATAAGATTTGAATGAAGACCTTAAGAAACTTAGAGCTAACACTTTTGTTTATGAATTATTGAAATTTCCTTTTCTTCTGCAAAAGATGCTTTAGAACATTGCAGAAAACAAAAAAAACAACAATCTGAACAACAAAAAATTTGCAGAAAACAACCCTAAAACACCTCAAAAGGTCCCTGTTAAAAAGACACTAGAACCCTATGATAAAAGAGACCTTGCTGTAAAAAGCGTAACAAATGTATATAAAATAATTCCAGGGACTGCGACTAAAAACCAACAAAGTTCTGTTGTTAATACTCATAGAAATGTCCCACCTTTTTTGTTGACCTTCAAAATTTTCAATAGGAATGTACATAATTGTATGGTAGATTCTAACGCATCGTCAAATGTAAGGCCTTGGTATGTATGCCAAAAAATCAATGATGAAGTTCAACCTTCCGGTCTGAAAATTATTCAGCTTGATTGGACCAGTGTTAAGGTAATAGGTGAATTAAAAAATGTCCTTATCAGATTATCATCTAATCCTAAAGTCCACCAGATTATTGATATTATTTTCATTGACATCCCTGAAGTATATGGTTTATTTTTAAGTAGGGATTGGTCCGAGCAACTGCATGGTTACTTTGCGACAGACTGGTCTCATTTATGGCTACCAGAAAATGGAAATCCTAACAGAAACAAGATCAATAGTGAGCGTTACCTCAAGCTTATGGTAACTGATTTAAATGACGTTAATGAACCATTTACTACTTCCGCTAATTCACCCAAAATGAAGGGAATGAACACCTTTTTTGGTAACTTCATGGATGAAACTTCTACCATTTCTAACCCGGAACAACAGTCGGAACTCATGACATGCACACAATCAACAATTCTCCCTAAGGTGTCACATACAGCTGATGAGAATCACATATGGTCTCTCTACTTTGATGGATCCAAATCTAAAGAAGGAGCCGGTGCAGGATGTGTGCTCATTAACCCAGTAGGTAACAAAACTTTGATCGCTTTTCGATTAGAATTTGAATGTACAAACAATACGACTGAATATGAGGCACTTCTGTAATGTCTCAAAAAGGAACTAGACTTGAAAATATAGAATTTAATGGTATTCATCGATTCATAAATTGTGGTCAGACAGGTAAGAAATTACATTCATTGCCTATCTCCACACCTGAAAAAGTTATCAAGCTGAGGTATGGAATTTAATATACAAATTTTATGCATTTAACATTAATTCCATTCCAAGATTAAATAATTCTGAGGCTGACTTGTTGGCTAATGTTGCTTCTAAACTTTTTCCCTCAGAAGGCCTTTCTCCAAACGCATTTTTCGTTGAGTTGTTGTTCAGACCATCCATCCTGGACAACATCACTAATTGGAGAGTTTTCGATGATGATCAAAATATCATCAATTTCCTGCACATGGAAGATACTTCCAAAGGTGCGGATATCTATGAAGGCACCCACGATTAAGGCCTCCGCAATTTTACAGTAATATCAGACCCAATGTCTCTGGAATCAACATAAAATCTGGTACATTCTATTCCAAAATCTGTGGTAAGATTAGAATTTTTTTATGATTTGCATGATAAATTCAGGAAATCAGTAAATTGTAAAACAAACAGTTCTTCCTTGACCCATGAAAAAGTGAATCTAGGAACTAAAGATAATCCGCAATGCATCAATTTGGGGACGGGATGTTCTGAGCATGAGAAGTCAGCCTTTATTAAGTTGTTTAAGGAATTTAAGGATGTCTTTGCTTGGACATATGATGATCTAAAAAAATTTGATCCTAACGTTATACAACACATCATTCCCATGAAACCCCAGACTCAACCTTTTCAATAGAAGTTGAGAAAGATGCACCCAAAACTTGAACCAACGATCAAGAAGGAACTAAACAAACTATTGAATGCAAAGATAATCTTCTCGGTGAGACATACACAGTGGGTCTCTAACCTTGTCCCTGTGAGGAAGAAAAGTGGTGAAATCTGACTATGTGTCGATTTCCAAAATTTAAACCGAGAATCTGATAAAGACAATTACCCTGTTCCTCTGATGGAACAAATTCTCCAGCAGGTATCCGGTTCTGAAAGATTGTCATTGCTAGACAGTTTTTAGGGTATAACCAGGTCCTCATGTCTCCTCCAGACCAGCTGAAAACCACTTTCCGTACTCCATGGAGTACCTATTCTTATAGAAAGATGCTTTTTGGGCTTATAAATGTCAGTGCCACTTTCCAGAGAGTGATGGATATCGCTTTTCATGGTCTAATCAATCAATCTGTAGTAGTCTATCTAGATGATGTCATTGTTTTCTCAAAGAATAAGGGAGATCATTTAGCTCATCTGAGATCTGTTCTATAATGATGTCGTAAGTACGACATCTCTCTAAATCCTAAAAAATCTATCTTTGCAGTGGAACAAGGAAAGTTGCTTGGATTCATAGTATCTAATGAAGGGATGATCATTGACCCTGAAAGGACTCAATTCATTTCAAAACTTCCTCCCCCCTCTTCCAAAAAGTCTATGAAAACCTTTTTAGGTCAGATAAATTTTGTTAGAAGGTTCATCCCGATTTTTTCGGAAATGGTCAGGCCATTAGAAACTTTAATAAAAAGGGATTTACAATACCATTGGGGACTTCAAGAAAGTCAAGATTTTGACTCAATTAAAAAATCCATAGTGGAGGCTCCATCCTTAATGAGCCCTGACTTTTCGCGAGATTTCACTCTTTACACGTTTGCCTCCGATCTATATTATGTTGTTGTGCTAACCCAAAGGAATGTTGAACACAATGAAGTTCCTATTGCCTTTATGAGCTCAGCCTTTAAGGGAGAGGAGCTTAATTATCCAGCTGTATATCAGTAGGCTTACACTTTTTTTAAAGTGGTAAATTTTTTTCAATCTTATCTATTGAAATCTAGAATGAAAGTCATTGCTCCTTACCCCGCTATGAGAAATTTGTTAGTACAGAAAGAACTGGGTGAGAAACGGGAAAACTGGGTCACATCCTTACAAGAATATGACCTCGAGATCACTCCAACACAAATTGTTTGAGGCCAAGGTCTATGTAAATTAGTTGCTGATTCAGTTATAGAACAACATAATCAAACCGACATGTTAATTGAAGATCAACATAATCAAAATCAAATCTGCTGTGTACAAAATCCTACAAGTCACTGGTATGATGAAATTAAGTTTTATCTAACACACGGTTCAACTCCTCGTCACCTTGATCCAAAAAAGAGGAGATCATTGAGATTAAAATCTGCACCTTTCCAACTGGTGAATGGTATATTGTTTCGCAATTTTTTTTATGGAATTCTTATGCGTTGTCTAGCAAGAGACAAAGTAGATAAAGTCTTATTAGAATTACATGTAGGAGAAGCTGGTGGGAATTTTGGTGGAGACACTACTACCCACAAAGTATCAAGGGCGGGGTATTATTGGCCCACTCTTTTAAAAGATGCCCATGCATTATGCCGCAAATGCATAATTTGTCAAAAGGCTTCTGGACGAGTATAGAAGGAAGCATTCCCGCTGCAACCTATCTCGATGGATTTCCCTTTTCAGCAATGGGGTATTGACATCATTGGCCCAATTAACCCCACTTCCTCGCAGCAACATAAATACATCATTACAACGACAGATTATTTCACCAGATGGTCCAAGGCTGTGCCGTTAAAAGTGGTAAACACCAGTCAGGTAATATCCTTCCTTAATTCAAACATCATCACTCATTTCGGTATTCCTGAATGTCTAGTGTTCGATAATGCTTCCTATTTTTCGTCTCTAGACATGAGTGCCTTTTCTTTAGAAAAAGGGATAAAACTAAAGTATTTTGCCAGCTATTACCCCCAAGGAAATGGTTTGGTGTAATCGACAAACAAAAACCTGATCAAGATCATCAAGAGGACGGTCTCCGAAAACCACAACAACTGGCATAATGCATTATTCAATGCAATCTGGGCTGATAGGGTAACTCCAAAAATTGTTGTTGGTAATTCCCCCTTTTTCCTCGTTTATGGTAGGGAAGCAATTCTTCTGCCACACATTCTCCTTCTATCTCTGTAGTTATCATAGAAGGTTCAGGAAGAAGACTTTCCTCCTTTGGAAAGTCGGATTAATGCTTTGTTGAAGTTAGAAGAGGTAAGGACTCAAGCAAAACAAAAACTAGATCAACATCAACTTATTGTCAAAAGTTGGTTCAATTTGAATTCTTCCTCAAACAAGAATTTTGAGGTAGGTGATCTTGTCCTCAAGTGGGACAAACCTCATGAGGGGAAAGGCAAGCATACTAAGTTCCAAAACCTGTGGTTGGGACCATTCTTAATCACTGAAAAACTAGTTACCAGTTCTTTTCGCCTGCAAAATTTAGAGGGACAACCAGACACCTTCCCAATGAATGGCCAAGCTCTCAAAAGGTATTTCACCTAACAACTCTCAGATACACCTTTTGTACATACTTTTCTATTTTGTTTTCTTTTTGTTTTCATTTTCTTTTCCGGTTTGTTTTTATTTTTATTTTTGTTTATTGGTCTTTTTGAGTCAAAGTTGCCTGTATTACAATTTAGTTCAGGAGACGAGAACAAAATGATTCATCTTGAAACAACTATCAAGGGATGTCAGAGCATCAATTGTTGTGTTTTTCTAAAAATGTAGATTAGTTAAAAGTGATATTTTGTTTAAGAATTGATTTATGGGTTTCGATTTTCATGTGAGAGTAATCACGACTATCTTTAAAAAATTCTTTACGCTGTCCCTGCTCTTAATAAAAGAAAATCAACGATGCCTCCCTGTCCTCGAAAATTAGTTTTATTAATAAAATATTTTCAGATCTTGATGAAGGTTAGCAAGAAAACATTAAAGGCCTAGAAAATATTAAGTTGTGTAAAAACTGGAATTTTTAGCGTCACCCTGCTCTGCTGAGTGTTTTTAAAACTATATCAGATTATGAATAATTTCTCAAAGAGTTGTGGGAAGTGTTTGTAAACCCACCGGGATAATGAACAAGTCTGCTGGTAGTGGGTAAATGCATGCATTATGCCAAGACAACTTCGTTGGGGTATTGAACAGGCCTGCTGGCAGTGAAGCAATGTCAGGTTAAACAAAATTCTCACATATAAATTTTGATTTTGGCCATAAGAATCCTTCATTCTGATTTGAGATTTCTTGGACAGGATAGAGGTGTCAGAGTGGGTTAATTGACATCCCTGTCAAGGCTATGGACGCCTGCTGGTAGCAGTGGCCCTATCAATAGTATTGGAGCCATTAACTCAAACATCATGGCTTTCATTTGTTACGTTTGTCACCAGATTTCATTCTTCTTAATGAAAGATATCTTAATCTGGACCACGTCATGATTATTAAAGATGCTCAAATGACTTTTCAGTTGTTCTTTGATTTGAAATAATTCAAACATTTCTAACCTGAACTCATCAATAATGTAGAGATAACTGCTTCTCCCAGCAAGTCGCCATTGTTGGCAGGCCGACATAGTTTTAAACTTTTATATCAAATATTAATCTATGTAGCTGCCTACCTAGGGTCGTACATTTTTTTGTTCTTCATAAGTAATTTTTCAAACAACAAATGTAAGTTTTCGGTTATTCCTAGTGTTTTTGTTTTCATGCTTCTTTCATGACTGAAAGCATGAAAACGAAGCATTAAAACTTATGACTGTATTACTACTCTATTTAAAAGTTTATGAAAGGCAAATAGCTCCACAATTTTTGTTAACAAAGTCTTTGTTCCTTACTATGAAGTTCATTCTCTTTATTTCGACTCCTCGAATATGAAGCATTCTTATGGATTGTTATTTGAATCAACAAAGGTCAATTCAATTTAAGCATCGATATATTTTTGTGTGGTTCTTGGTCATACATTCCCTTGTCACTATACTTTGGTTTATAAAATTTTCCTCTCCCAAAATTTAGAACCTAACCCACCTTGTTGCGCAATCATTTTTATTTTAATGCACCTAGTCGTGGCCTTACTATGTAGGAGGTGGTAGTCCGACTATAGTGAGCCCATCATTTTGAAGCTCAGTCTTGGGTTTTGAAATACTCCTCACATTCATTTCAATCAATGCCTATCTTTTCGTTGATGGTTTTTTGTTCATACACCATAGATTGTTGATGAGTTTCGAGTCTAGAGTTTAGTTTTGGTCTACTCTTAGAAAACCTCTATATTCCCTGTGTTTGCGTGATTTCTTGTCGAATTTCCCATGGCCTCGATTGTTAGGATTGAACCCAATGGCTCTCAGACCTTTCTCCCATGCGATGATGCAAGGGAGCATCTCGAGGGTCAAGGTTGGCTTGTTTTCCTTGAGAGATTTCAGGGTTTTAACTTGCAAACCGATCAGGAATTCGCCCTCTCATTTGACAGATCTCAAACCAAGGTTGGGGACATTCATCTTGAAGTTACAAAAGAGTTTTTAGGTCAAGAAACAGGTCTTTCTGTGAGCGGGCATAAGTGGTTCAAAAATGCTAAGGTCGAGGAGGTTCTGTGGAGTCTTTTCTTTACATCTCGAAAGATGAATTGATGTGATAAAGGTATGCCAGTGTCCCTGTTAAAAACCCGATGGCATGGCTTGCTTGTAGTGTTGAAACAATTTGTGATATGTGAAGGCCGTTTTGGTTTCGTTTTTGTATATCACCTACGTTTTCTCATGAATTTCATTGGGTTTCCATTAAACATGCATTATTACCTGTGGAGAAGCCTCTATAAAATGGAAAAACGGTATAAGAAGCAACATTTGGATTCAATCCTGTTCCACCATGGTTTGATAAAAATAATTCATGTACATCAATTGAAGTTACAGAATGATGATTGGGACACCTTCCTAAACCGAAATGGATTCGCTAACTACAATACTCTAGAAGTTGACAAGCCTGTGATTGCGGAAACCATAGTTTCTCCCGAAGCATTCCCTTCATATACACATGCCTATGTTACGACCACCTATAGTAAGCCTATACCTGACCCAAAGGTTGCTGAGAAGACCCATGAACAAGATGCACAGCTTAACGCCTCTGCCAAAGATGCAAACAGACTTGTAGGCAAGCCATCTGAAGGTGATATCGATTTAAATTTTAAAAACAAAAGGGTAGGTAGGTTGATTTCAAGGAAGATACAAAATAAATCAAACCCTCATGTGAGCTCGATCAAGATGATCGAGATCCATGAGAGCTCAGATTCCAAGATTGATAGGTTTCTGGCCGAAGAAGACCCTCCTTCCTTCCAAACAAATATTGATCAGTCTTACATTTTCGTGGATAATCTGTCACCTTGTCTGAAGAAAATTGAAGGGTTTCTAGGAATTAAGTTTGGTAACAAATCTATAGGCCACATTGGGGACGTTTTGGTACACAACCGTGGAAATTCTCAATCGACCATCACACAGTCACGATGTGAAACTTGTCTGTTTTGGATCGACAAGTATTACACCGATATACTCATTTTACAGTCACATATCAAATCCCTTACTGATCAGGTCAACCCCTTAACAAATTCAAATCGTAAGCTTAAGTCTATTATTAAGGGACAAGGAAAACACTTGAAAACAACAGGGAACATCATATTAAAAAATGTCGAGACTGCAACAACGATGATAAATTTTGAAATCATGTGAAACGATTTGATTTTACAGTGGTAAGATTTCTTTTTGTCTTAAAATAGTGTTATATTTTGTTCATTGAATAAATTAGATTTCATTACTAAAATAGACTAGCTACAAAATCAACAGATTATGTAGCTAGTCTATTCTAATTCAAAATTTGGAAATTATTGGTTAAATGTATATCTGAATCTCTCTATTTTAACTTTTCTTTCAGGATATTTGGGAGTCTATGGTGACGAAGTGATCTTAAGCATTTGTTTTGGGGCTTGTTAGCCATATCTATGCTCCATTTTTGTATAAACAGGAATAAACGTTTTTTTTTAGATTTTTAAAGATTTAGTGTGATCTAGGGTGGTTATATTCCCCCTCTATTTTTGTCATCAATATATGATTGTATCTTATCTCATAAGATAAGATAGTTACCTTTCTGAACCCTTTAAAAACTCATATTTTTGTAAAGGAATCATCTTGGCCTGGGGCTGAAAGTGGGACAGTTTATTCATGAATCTAGATGAAACATATGTTTACATTTATGATTTAGCTCTCTGTAATTGTTTTTTTCGTTTATGGTTTTTTTATCCTGATAATTAAATAATTGTTGATAGATTTTGTCTTCACAAATTATTATGTCATCAGGATAATATCTTTTAATATCGTCCACATTTTGATGCTTCAGATATTAAAAATAATGATCACTCGTTCAATCCAAATGATAAGGTTTTTCTTTAATTTTGTTGAATGATTAAAAGCAGGTTGTTACAGTTAGATTTATATTACGTGTAATTGTATGCGATCACAAATATCACAACTATTATTTGTGTCTTATCGTTCTGTCATCAAAATCCAATAGTTAATATATTGTTTTTCATTTATTCCGAACAATTTCAAGGTTCACTATAGGTTTATATCTTGGACAGGCTGGCTGGACATTCTATAATCATACAGATGATTGGATGTATGTCGATTAACTCATTAATAGGTTAGTTTATTTCTATTCATCGTCTGTTTTTTTTTTTTTTGAAACTCTTATATGCGATCTGGCTTTGACCATCTACATATTCTCGTTTCATAATATATTTTCGATTTAATCTTATAGATAAATAAAGATAAAAAACAAAAAATAGTTTATTTTCTTTCTTTATTTTCTTTTGTTAAAAGATCCATCTTTTCATAGATTTTCGTGAGTTTAGATTAAAATTCGCAACTTGTACATCATGCACATAAATTAAATAAACAGATATGTTGTGTAAATATTATTTAAAATAGTTATATGTATACGTATGTACATATATACTCTAAGTAGTTATTTGTTAGTTTGCTCTTTTTCTTTTATTTTTTTCTTTAAGGTCTTTTAGATTGGCCAATGGAGCCATTAAACCCGTCAGAGTGAGTCATACCAAATGGCTTGGGTTATTTAAACAACCACGGACCAAACTCGTTCTTCCAATTGACAGACGATCATTTTCACCCATCAACAGGTCCATTGCTAGAAATCTGGAGCTTCTTCGAGCCTCTTTATCCTGTGAAAAAATTCTTCCGGGAATTTAACCTAGAAAATCTCATATTGGTCGCTCGATCTTTCTGAGTAAAAGATTTCTTCGTGAGTGTTTTCCAATGATTTTCTCCTTAGTTCCACTTCTTTCCATATGAAGGCATCACAAATCCTTTCCCACCATTGATCAATGCCAAATCTATGGATCGGTGAGAACATTCTCCATAAAGGTTCCCTTTTTACACAGGTCCCGACAATGGAGCCATTTTATTGGTGTGAATTTGATCAGACCAGGGTCCTTCTCCAGTTACCAACAAAAGGTACCATGTAGTCTAGAGCATTGGCATTTTCATCTCCTCCGAAGAGAAGAAGTATCACCCGAAGAACTGTTGAGATAGATAGATAGGGAAGGGTAGGGATAATACCAAAGAGGATCCATAGAGCAGTCATAACTCATTCCTGTTCTTGCGCAAGAGACATTAACATATCTGAAACATATAAATGTAGGAATCCAACCTACTTACATTGTGAGAAATCATTCAGATGGTGAACCATAAAATAGAACTCATAAACCATAAATGAAATAATGTAATGCATAAGTAATCACATAAAGACACAACATATTTTGAATCTCGGTCCTGCTTCATATTATCTTTAGGATCTTTCTCTGGTTACAGACTCAGAATTACATAGTAGGACTCAGTACAGACTCTTGGATATTAGAACCATGTCACATAGATCCAATCCTCTAGTTGATAATTCTAATCCATTACAGAATCAGACGTGTCTTTTCCCAACCTAAAACAATTATCAACAACTAATCCCAAAATCTGGGCGACTATGACCAACTTGACTCAACTCAACCCAGTTGACTAACTCTCGAACTAATGAACCAATTATAGAGCGACGAACCAATGGACATGCAAACAAAAATAATAATGACAACAACCCTTTTTCAATTGCGTTCGGTCCTATATATAGATAGTTTGTGTTTTCCTTCTCGATTTGCATGATTTCTTGTTCTTTTGCAACCATTTGTTTCTTCATTGGCATTGCACTAGCTTCCACAACTACTTTTTGTTGCTCTTTCTCCCAGCCTTTGATGGAGTTTTCGCAACTCGTGCTTAGTCAAAACTTTCACAATTCTTTCTCAAAATGAAGGGCCCAACAAATTGTACCATGACGATTAGGGTGACGATGGGAATCCAATGGGTTAAGGCACAAATAAGGGTGTTGGAAGGGGGCCAGGTCCACGATAATTTGTTTTTGATAAAAAATGATAGGTATGACTGCGATAAGGGAGAAGAGAGGAATCCAACGGGACAGGTCTCAAATAATGGTGCCAACAGGATCCAATTTTTTTTTTTTACTCCTACCAAGTTATACTTCGATCTGAGGAATATTGCAGTGATGAAATACCCAAATTCTTAACAGGGAGGAATGTGTAGTAATTTCACAACCCGAATGCAGGAGACACAATTGCGCGGCAATAGATCTTGTCTTTATTGTTTTTGTTTCTATCCCAAGGCTTAGGGTATTCAAGGTTTCTACAGACAAGGGTTTTCCCTATGTTATAGCTCTCTAATATACATGCGAGGTCCAATAGTAGTGTTCGACCCAATATCTTAGGGCACTAACTAAGGAAGCTAGACCATGCCCTTAGCCACACTACCCGACTACCTAGGTACTAGAGAGTATCTTCATGAGTGTTTTTCTCGAGGGAACTATAGAAGACATGTGGCTAATGGATCTATCTATGGAGGGATTCATGAGATCTAGGTCGATCTGTATACAGGTGTTGTCTGATGTGCTACCACTCGAAGGGGTACCAACAAGGGTTACAATCTTGGACAACATATATGATCTTAAGTACCACTTGTATTTCTTGCATGTATGAATCCCCGACCGTGGGTTTCTGTGCATAACAACAGATATCTATAGATTTAATATGCCGGAATATATCGCTACCCTGAAAAAAATTTAACCCACAATTTTCTGCCAAGGAAGGTGCTCTGATACCACTTGTAATATTCCATATATAAAATAGTATGAAAAACATAAATAATTAGCTAGAAATGGAAGATAAACAATGATATAACCAGAACAATACCACACGAACTTGATTTGGGTGTTTGAATTCTCAACCTTATTTCTAAGATTCACAACTTCTGCTTGTGTACCAATTGACTCATCATCATCTTCATCTTCATCTTCATTGTCAAGTATAGTCTCTTGATGTTTGATCCTTATTGTTTTTAAATCATCCACCTTGACATATGCACTCTCAACAATCTTATGTAACCTAAGATTGTAGCATTTGTATGCTTTCTTGGTAGAAGCATATCAAACAAATATACCTTCATCATATCTAGCATCAAATTTTTTGAGATTCTCATCAAGCCTTTTTATGTAATACTTACTTCCAAATACCTTGAATTATTTTACCGAAGGAGCTCTTCCAAACCAGGGTTCGTAAGGAGTCCTATTACTATTAATCCTGAGCCGACCTCTATTCAATATGTATATTGTTGTGCTTACAAATTCCCTCCAATATCCATCAGATAATTTTGTTTCATTAAGCTTATTCCTTGCAACTTCATGGACTGTTCTATTCCTTCTCTCAACAATCCCATTTTGTTGAGGTGTTCTCGCAACAAAGTTTTTTTTTTGGTTTTGTTTTTGTTTTTTTGTTATATATATATATATATATATATATATATATATATGTATATATATATATATATATATATATATATATATATATATATATATTCAAGTTCATAGAAGAGGTTGAGTATTCTCTTGTTTCTTTAAATTCAAAAAACCTCCTTGTTTCATGTCCTTATGTTTTGAGCAACGATTGTCAACATACTAGTTTGAGTTCAAAAACTTCTCCTTGTTTCATGTCATATGTTTTGAGCACCCACTGTCAACATACTAGAGATCTTCTTTATATTTGGCTTTCAAGGAAATAATACATTCCTCTTTTGATGCTTTTTATTTCCAAATATTTTTTTTCTCTCTAATGAACTTTGGTTTTTCTGAGACTTGCAATAATCTGCAATTACTGGATTTATGTCCATAACTATGACATCTGGGGCATTCTAGGTTCCTTTCTTGTAGAGGTGTAAAGGAGTTATAATTTATTCTTTTAACTTGATTTACTGTTCGGTTATATTTAAAGTTATAGTTCTTAACCCTTAAGTTTTTCCTTCCATATGCTCTACAATTCATAGATTTATTCCCTTAGTTATTATATGAATAAAAATAACCCCTGAACATCTGTGAAGATCTTATGAAAATGAATTTATTTGTCAAATCCTTTTTGTCAGTATTGAAAGTAGGGGAAATAGTACTTTCTTTCTTCACATACCCAAGCCCAGTCTTGTTGTTAGGATATTTCATTTCACTTGAACTGCATGTGTCTTCTTGTTTTTTCAACCCATGTCTCTTGGTTATGTAGTCAACAACCTTGTGATCGTAATAAAAAAAAATAACCATAGGATGCACTCCTGTACTTGGGAGTTTTTTGGTCTTCTTCCTTGTGATCGCTATTTATTTTGAGGTTACTCTTGTTGGGAGGATGAGTAGGTTCTTGAGCATAGGAGTTTTCATTCTTTTCATCCTTCTGCTACATAGTTGTTTCTTTGGAGGTATCATCAGAACACTTGTCATCTTCTACATCACTCTGAGTAATAGGACTTGATCCTTTAACCATGTGTACTTGGTCATATCCAAGGCCATATTTGTTCGAGGGAAATATTTGTAGACTGAGAATTTTATCAAGGGCTTCAGTTCCTTTCTTGAATTTTTCTACAGTCTTCAGTTAATCCTTGAGTCCAACAACTTCTTGTTTTAAATTCTTGGCTTCTTCCATGCTAATGGCTGCTTGTTGTCTTGAACTGTGTAGATCCTCTTGTGAGGACATTAGTTGTCTTTTTAAGGTTTGATTTTATTCCTCACTTTCTAGCTGCTGTTGTTTGAGATCTTCAACCTTTTGTTGCTCCCTATTAAGAGATTGTTCCAAGGACTCCAATATCTCTTGATCCAGTTGGACTTGGATTCCAAAGTCAACTATGATTTACTCAAGTTCTTTATTCTTTGAAACTTGTTTCCTTCTTTTCTCCAACATGATATCCTTTAGTTGTTTACACCTTTGTTTATATTTTCTCAGTTCATCCAAAACACACTCAAGCTCAGATTCAAGATTCACTTCTTCTTCAATGTCTGAGTATTTTTCAAAAGAATATTCATCACTAGAATTGTTGTAGACTAAACTTTGTTCTGATTGAAATGATTCATTTGAATTCTCATATGAGTAGAGGTATTTTATCTTGTCCCAAAGTTCCTTTGCAGAGTTACATTCACCTATCTTCTCTTTGACATCATCAGGTAATCCATCAAGGATTGTATTCATTTACATTGAGATACTTTTATTGGATTTCTTTTGAGATGGAGTCCTTACTCTGTTTGGTGGGAAGTAATCAATGATCACTGAATTCCATAATTCAAGTCCCAATTCCTTCAGATGACATTCCATTCTTGTACTCCAAAATATGTATTCTTCTTTTCCAGGTATTGGAGTTCCATTCATAGTGTAAATATTTTTTTCATCCATGTGTGCTTAATTTGATCTTCCTTTCAGTTGTTGGACTGTTCTTAAAGGAACCTTCCTATTATACCAATTGATGGAATATCCAACAATACTGAGAGGGGGGGGGGGTGAGGGGGTGAATCAGTGTTGCCTACTTTTTATTATTAATTCCATCAATATTAAGCACACACATTAATTATTCAATTAAGCATATATGATGAAAAAAAAACCCTTATGAACACAAGCTTTTATCGTGGAACCCAACAGGGAAAACCACCAACTCTTTTCTCATTAATAAATTGTTCCTTTACAAAACTGTTTTCAAGCTACAACTTGATGGAGAGATTGTCTCCAAGTTTCTTTAGCTATGACTAAAGGGATGATTCCACACCCCATTTACCAGCTATAACTAGAAGGAGGCTACGACCCCCTAGTTTATCAGCTACCACTGAAAGGATGCTTCGACACCCTATTTACCAGCTACAACTGGAAGGAGGCTACAACCCCCTAGTTTATCAACTACCACTGAAAGGATGCTTAGACACCCTTTTTAGTCAGATACAACTGAAAAGGAATCACCTACTCCCCTATAGGCTCCAACCTACCCTTGCACCACCCAACAACCCTTAATTTCACAATGCAATTCAATCTCTTCTGCTCTTCATTGAATTTGATTCGTGCAGCCATTAACACAAGTCCTATCAGATTTGACTATTTGACTTCGACTTGTTTTCCTTTGCTCCACCTTTCCTCCCTTTATGTAGGTTATAACATGGGGGGGTGAATCGGTGTTGCCTACTTTTTTTTATTAATTCCATCAATATTAAGCACACACATTAATTATTCAATTAAGCAATATATGATGAAAAAAAAACCCTTATGAACACAATCTTTTATTGTGGAACCCAACAGGGAAAACCACCAACTCTTTTCTCATTAATAAATTGTTCTTTTACAAAACTGTTTTCAAGCTACAACTTGATGGAGAGATTGTCTCCAAGTTTCTTTAGCTATGACTGAAGGGACGCTTCCACACCCCATTTATCATCTACAACTAGAAGGAGGCTATGACCCCCTAGTTTATCAACTACCACTGAAAGAATGCTTCGACACCCTATTTACCAGCTACAACTGGAAGGAGGCTACGACCCCCTATTTTATCAACTACCACTGAAAGGATGCTTAGACACCCTATTTAGTCAGATACAACTGAAAAGGAATCACCTACTCCCCTACAGGCTCCAACCTACCCTTGCACCACCCAACAACCCTTAATTTCACAATGCAATTCAATCTCTTCTGCTCTTCATTGAATTCGATTCATGCAGCCATTAACACAAGTCCTATCAGATTTGACTTTTTGACTTCGACTTGTTTTCCCTTGCTCCACCTTTCCTCCCTTTATGTAGGTTATAAAACTTATAACTCTTTTACTGTACTCTATTCAAGGTGTTAATAAACACACAGAGATACTATCAATTCTTCAAGTCTTCTTAGAATCATTAACTGTTGTACTTTCTACTTTTCTGCTGCAACCTCTACTTGTATGGTATTTTGGTTATCTATCATCAAAATTCATCTCTTGCTCTCTGTCTTCTGTCATTTAATCTTCGTGAATCTGCTGCAGTCCAATAAAGGTATTATATATAAAATATTGGATTGCATAAATGCTTCTCTATCTTCTTGTGTTCTTGATATTCAATAAGACATTGACATGCCCATTATAACTAACAATTATTCTTCTTGGACTCTGATTCTGTTTTGATCTTCTTCAATGGACTGCAAAGACACTATCTTCTCACCACTCTTTCTCATTTATATATTCTTCCAACTGGTGTGAGATATGAAACATTGTGTCCCTTTTTTTGGACCATCGCACCCCTTCATTTAATAATAATCTCGTTTGTTTTTCTTTATCCAAATATTATCAAGAATCCCTTTCAATTTAATGAAAATTATTTTCATTAATCGATCATAGGTATGGATTGATTTCATTTAAATTAGTTCCATAACTCTGCAAATATTGCAAAAACCGAGTTCTATAGAGGCGCTTCCTTCAAACCATTTTCATATGATCGACAACGCAAAACCACAGGATTATCAACTTAAGCGATGTATTATATTTTACCTTTACTTAATTTATTCCATATGACCATAGGTGGTGACCAGGTGCTAGGCCAATCGAGTGCTTGATCACTTAATAAAATCAACGGTCATGTTTTTACTTTCCATAAAGAGATGGGCAATTCTTGTTTACTTCGGGAATTCAGGACTTTGTCCTTCACAACTTCCAATCTCTTTACAAATCTCCTAAATAACATACGTGTGTCCATAATCTTCAATGATTGAGAATGCTCCCAGAGTATTCTTCATATAGGACAACTTATGTCCACTTTGGGACTTCAGCTTTCAGGACTTCTAGACTTAGGACATTTGCTGGTGGTGAAACTCCCAAAGTAAAAAATCTCGAAGTGACGTAACTTGTTGATGTCACTTGTTGACATGGAAATTCCTGAGTGGTTTCTATGTGTCACCTAGACTCGTGGCTTACATATGCTTAAAGTACATATGGGACCTTGAAAATTGTCATCGGCTGATTACACCACATATCCTTGCTGATGTCATTGTTGATGAAGTGGGATCTCAATGTGAGTGAGACGTGTCTTATCCTCATGACTTCGGCCTTCGAGACTTCGGGTGATTCGATTTATCCACTTCCCAATTCTCCTAAAGTGAGATTCCTTGAAGTGTAAACCTCGAGTAACTTGACTTCATCCAATGGTCATTCTTTAACCCAAAAAGGCTTAACATGATCCAGCAACTGTCAAGAATTCAACTATTCAGGATTTCGGGCCTTTGGGCTTGCTTATCCTATCCTTCTACTTTCCTCGATCTAACGGCCAGGATATCTTCTGAAGTGTTTCCTTAGATCATACAGATTATGTCTATTTTAGGATATTTGTGGCTTACTCTGTCCTTCCACTAAACACAATCTGATGGTCTCGATATCTCCCGAAGTGTTCTTCATATCGAATGGTTCACATTTTCCTCAGTACTTTAGCCTTCAATAAATATTACTTGTTCTCAACCCTTTGTCTCTCGAAGTGGTCAGCGTCTAAGTTGACCACTGCTACCTTGGCATGCTTTGAATAGGCCGGATGGTCCTCCTTTAATTTCGGACTTCGTATCAGATGCTCTTTGTCTTTACTTATCCTATCCTTCCACTTAACTTGATCCAACGGTCAATGTGAAATGTGGAACCATGACTTGCAAGTTGTGCGATTGTTGGTGAGTCAACCACATTCTATGATATTTGAATTGATGAGATCTGACGATCTAGAATAATTACAGGATTGGAAATAACATATATTTTAATTCTCCCTTCGTGCTCCACAATCAATCCCCGACATTGATCTGGCACTTGCGTATCTAATGGTCCTGATTTGATCTGATTGTTGACTAGTCCTCCAATAATCCTTCTCTTGTAATCTGAGGATCTAGACTAATTGCGGGATTGAGAATAACACATTATTTAATTATCCTTTTTCTCTCCACAATCCATCCCTGACGTTTATCTGATGCTTTCCCTTTTGAGTTTCATGTGTGTCTTCTCTTCTGAGCTTCTGATCTTCAGTCACTAACCCTCCTGCACTTTTTAACCTCTGTGTATTTCCATACTGCATATATTTATTTTACATGAACTCCACATACTGTTATACTTTTTGACATCAATGAAAACACATTAATGACACTATGTCCAACACTTTGGAGGAGGTTGAAAAGGTCCAACAATTGGACCAACAAGAGGAGAAAATCAACGTTGCACTTTAGGAGTTGAAGCAGCGACATAAATTTGTGAGTATCATAGAATGCTTGAAGGGAACACAAGAGATGAAGACCCCGCAGGTAGACTTAAAAACTGCGCAGATCAATAAGCAAGCAAGGCATGCCTAATTCGAGCCCCTCCAAGAGAAAGAAACGCAGATAATTACAGAACTAGAGGAAGAGAAGACAAGGATGGCATAGACACATACAGAGAGAACAAAATTGTTGCAATAACATATAACAACGTATATGGTTGAGTCACTAACAAAAAAATCTACGCAGGTGAAAGAAAAAGGGAAGGAACTAGAAGAAAAGTTCCAAAGCTTGGAGAAGGCTTTACATGGAGTGTGCAATGCCTGAGTGGATTAGGATGAGCCACATGTCAGTGTTGGGGGCCTATTGGATTAGGCCTATTTTGGGAGAAATACCTATTTTGGGAAGAGAAGGTCTATTTTTGAAGCGCGCACCTTAGGAGGAAGGAAAGCAACATGCATAAAAAGAAGGAAAAGCAACATGCAGGAGGAAACACAATGTGGTGTGCATGAAGACATGCCTAACCATGTTAGGGTTAGGGTTTTTGACAATATTGTAATGGATATAATCCAATAGAGTAGTATAAATAAAGACCTGGGAGGTCTAGGTTGATTTTGGTTGATTATTCTAAGCTCGTGAGTTGTCGATTATTGTGAAGTCAATTTTTATTGTGGTTGAGTAGAATAAGATAGATTTTGAGGGTTAGGTCACACGATGTGGATCTTGGTGTGATATAGTCATCCTCCCAGAGGGTACTTACCCTCATTTTGATTTTAATACTAAAGATGTAATGTGCGCAATGCGTGTTTTTCAGTAGAATGAATAAAAGAGCAGAAGAAACAGATCTTTGTCGACGTAGCCCTAGGAGGGGGTGAACCATGATAAAATATTGTGTTCTATGTGTTGTGAATGATTGATTTACTATTCTTTTAATCATCAGTTAAAGAATGAAGGGTTAAATCTAATTATAGTAAGCACGCATGCATAGTTAATGATGAATGAATCATATAAGTAGATGAATGATTAATGATGTTGATGCATAAGGAAAAGAATCAACACATAGTCCCTACTCTTTCCTATATTGCACATACCTGAGTATTGCAGTCCCCCATAAATATATCTCATGTGACACTGCATTGTGCACTTTGTGGGCAGCTTTTCCTTTTGGTTTACCAGGAAGGCCGATAGTTTTGAGGGTTTTTGTTGGAAACCTATTGAGATCAGAACCTGGGTCAACCCAAGTAACCAAGATTCCCCCTTAATGTCCACTTTGAACATTCCTAGGTTGAATGTAGGACTACCGGTTTGGCTATGGACCACTCCAAACATAATGAATGTTCTTGAAACTTCTCAAATAAGAACCTTATGTCAGGGACATCATACATATTTTGACCCTTCACCTTCTACACCCGTAGTCTATTTCTCCTTCTTCTCCCTCTTTCGGTGAAAGTCTAGCTACTAGTAACCAGAAGTATAAAAGGAATAGGAAGAGGAAGAATAAGAATCATAAGTCACCAACCTATGCTAGTCATGTTGGAGACCTTTCACCAACATCTACAAGTCATGCTAGGGGAAAGAAACCAACCTGTGCTAGTCATGTTGGAAGCATAAGTTCAATCACTGCTAGTAATATTGGACAAAAATAACCAACCTATGCAATTCATGTTGGATATCAACCACTAACCTCTACGATTCTTGTTAGATATAGGCCAACAACCTATTTGAGTCATGTTGGAGTCCTGTCACCAACCTTTGATAGTCATGTGTGGGGAACACAAGTAGCCTCTATGAGTCATGCTGGGAGAAAACATCCAATCACTACTAGTTGTATTGATTGGCATCGAGTCACCAACCTATGCGAGTCATGTTGGTGTCTTGTCACCAACCTCTACTAGTCACGTTGGAGACATGCAACCAACATCTATTAGTCATGTTCGGAGAAACTCGTCGGCCACTGCAAGTCATGTTGGGGGCGTTGATACTATTGAGAAGACTCGACATATAGGAAGTAAGCCCAAGTTATTTTGCAAGCTTTGCAAAGGAGATCACCTTACTCATTTTTTCCCTGCTATCATTGTGGAACAATAAGCATGGTCCTTGTATGGAGGCCCTTCTAGTTTTGAGTCATATTTAGTTTCCCAACATTCTAATCAATATTTGGTTGACAAATAAGTTGTGTTGATGTAATCTTCGGCCGACACCACTCTTGTTTTGGGGGGTGATGCATCTCTTGACCATGTTGTCTTGCATCCTATTCAACCAGTAGTTGAGGAAGTGGTCGCACCAATGCAATCTTAGACTGATCCCACTCTTCTCTTGGAGAGTGAAAAGTCTAAGGAAGTGGTCTTGTCGATGCAATCTTTGGTTGATCCCCTCCTATTTCAGAGAGTAATGTGTATTTTGACCGTTTCCTTAGCATTTCCAGTTTAATACCTTCCAAACAAGGGGGGATTCCACTCTCTTCCAGTATACTCCCTCCAAGTCCTAGGATGGTTTCATTTGATTGGAATGATATTGTAGAGCCTCAACTTCATTCTTCTCCACCCTTCTAGATAATGGTTGAAATTAATAAATTAGGCATTCACCAGAGTATTGGAAATGAAGGATCCTCCACTGGTATTTTATCATCCTCATCTTGGCAAGCTTTGGGTTCTCCCAAGATTGTGTCAGCTACCAGTGAGTTGTTGGATTTCAACAGAATACCTAGTGAATGCTTGGGGATTCTTCCTCACTTTCCTATCACGTTAGGTGGGAAGATTGTCCTGGTAAATCTTTTAGTGGTGCCAGACCCTTTAGACTTTAATTTTCTTCTTGGGTGTCATTATGTGTATGTGATAAATTTTGTGGTGTCTACACTATTTCATGTGATGCATTTTTATCACAATGGAAGCATTGTCACTATTGATCAACTTTCATTTGATAATCACCATCCTGTTTCAACTTTACCTTAGTTTTCCCCTTTGTGAATTCCTATTGCTCAAGTAGACTCTTCCCCGCCATGGGTGAATTATGTGGCATCTTATCCTCAATGTTCAATTTCTCATGAGAAGGATCCTTTACAATTATGTTATTCTTCTTGATACAAGGTCTCGATAGTTGATCACGTATTTTATCGGATGAGGTAATGGGAGCCCTTGCTTCCCCCTACTGGCCTGAGTAATATAGTGTTTCCTCTTGAGTCTGATCTTGTTGTTTGTAAGACCTCGATCCTTGGTATTTGTGAGATGTCAGGCCCCAGTTTCATCTATGTTTATTTTCCTTCAAATGAGTCCATCCTTGAAGCTATGATTATGGATCTTCGAACTCCTCTTGAACTGGAAGCTTTACTTCTTGGTTACCAATGAAACCCTTGTCTTGAGCCTAGAAATGGGATCTACGTGAAGAAATACTATGCATAAGCCGCAATGTTGTGCGGTCCTATGTACATATTGTGTTTTTGGGGTTTCTAGTTTTCAAGTTCCATATCCCTTAATACTTGTCTTTATCATAGGTTTCTATATTGGACTTATTAACTTTTGGGTAAGTGTTTTTGGTCATATATACTGGAATTTGGAGATGTTTTATTTGGTACCTTTCCATTCCATTTTGATCGATTATGATTGGTAATTATATCAAAACTAGAATATAGGTTAGGTTCCCCCCTCCATGCATTTTTTCATTATCCATTTCCTATTCCATTTTGCCTTAGGATCAACCCCAATGAGTTGCAATGAAGAACCTTCTCTATTATTTAGAAGTGTCATAATGTTGGCAGCCAATTCAATTTTTCAATTTCCCTATAAGATGACTACACCTTTGTCTTCTGAACTTCAAATTATCGTCGCATTTTGCAAATAAACGATATTTTCATTCTTTACGACATTTGCTAATTGGTCTCCATTTAGTTTTCACAACTGTAAGCGTGAAAAATCCTCCATCGTCACTCGAACTATCACGATATTTCATTGATATTTTGAATGGCACTTACCTTTGGATTATCACTAAGTGGCTAAGATATTTTCGAACTGTCCCTATTGCCTATTCTTACTGTAATTGCACGACTTGATTTTTATTTAATTGGTAAGGCATTGAACATGTGAATTTTTGGGTTATACTTATTTTTATGGATTACATAGGGGTCATAGCTTAATTTGTTTTATATGATGTGATCCTTATTATTGTATTTCTTGCCATGTCGATTTTATCAAACGATTGCCACAATGTTTTAAACCTTGGATTAAATTGTTTGATTATGCAATGGCACGTTGGTTAAACATATGGGTTTAATTTCACATTTGAATATTCGTGTTTTGAATGGCGCATTGGTATATCATTTATCATTTGATTTTTGGGTCAGCTGAACAATATGATTTGAAATATGTTATGATTGTTTCAACAAAGGGTTAATATGCCAGTTGTACTTGTTCATTACTGCTTTTCATGGCGGTGAATAATCCCACCACCCTCGCATGCGCACATCAATGTTTCCCCTTTCATCGTTCATAGTTGTTAACCCAGGCGACTTTGTTCCTGTGTGTTATTGTTTTCAACCAAACCCTTACCATGTGATCGCACCATGGCTCCAGTCGTGAGGGATGAACCAAATGGTAGCCAGGCTCTGTTGATGTTCTACAGTGCTCACAACGACCTTGAGGAATTTGGGTGGCTCTCGTTCATACATAAATTTGATGGTTTTAACCTCGGCGTTGCTAGGAAATTCACATTAACCTTTGATGGCTGTCGAGCCAAGGTCAGGGATGTTCAATTGCAAATTGATGAGCAATTTCTCAGTTTAGCTACGGGTTTACCTATCATTGGGCAGAGATGGTCCAAAAACTGCAAGGTAGAAGAAGTCCCTTGGACTTTGCTCTTTCAGTCACGCAAGGTTAGTTCCTGTGACAAGGGTTTGCCCGTGACCATGCTGAAGCAACATTGGCACGATTTGATGATGATAATCAAACAATTTATCACCTGCGAGGTTCGGTATGAGTTTTTTTTCTTACACGATCTTCGTCTGATTATGGTTTTTATGGGTTTTGAGCTTAATATGCCATACTATCTGCATAGAAGCTTGTTCAAAATGTCTAAGAAATATAAAAGGAACCAGGCTGATAGAAGCCTCTTTCACTATGGGCTGGTTAAAATTATTGTTGCTTGTCATCTGGGGTTACACCGAGACTGTTAAGCCCGTGGAAAAGAAACCTAAAGACAAACCCACTATAAATTCCAAAGGCAAAAAGACTACCCGTCTTATCTCTCGAATGGCGAGGAATAAACCCAAACCCCTTGTCAATCCTGACCCGATTGTGTTGAGCGAGGAATCTGATTCAGAGGTTGAACATTTTTTTCCAAGTGAGTATCCCTATTTGGATGGCCTGTGTGCCAACCCCCCATACGACTTCGCATCAAATTTTCCACCTTGCTTGCAAAGTGACCCAGATCACCCTGGCATTAAGCTGCCATGTGAAACCCCCAGTCGTATATCTAAACCCTCTCATGCTCTGTCGAAGTCTACTGTGCCACCCTGTGATCAATGCGACTTATGGTTAGAGAGATACTACCTTGATGTGCCTATGCTACAATCAAATATTAAATCTTTGGAGGACCAGGTTACACTGCTTACCCGTCAAAAGGATGAGTTGCAAGCCACTGATAAAAGACAAAGAACGACATGCTCCATTTTATTCAAAAATGTGGAATCGGCTACAGCTGTGGTGAATTCTAAGCTGGCATAATTGGTTAGCCTCGTCACATAGGTATGTGTAATATCAATCCTTTTTGTAAATAGTATGAGTTTATATAACAATTCAAGTTTGGTTTAAATAGCTCTGATTACAGTTTGTATTTGCTCTATCATATTATATGCATTATGTACATAGTATTGTTTTGGTTGATCGAATTTCGTTTCCCAGTTTAGCTTTGATTGGATTGTCTTCGATTCGATTGATCGTGGTATGGATTTGATTGTTTTGATTTGGCTTAAATTGGATATTTTGTTGCTAATTGAAATCGTTTCTATCCTTTCTAAAAACACAAGTTGTTTCTGGTATTCCAATTTTGAACACAATCGATGTTTCGATCCGAATTGGTTATATTGTTTATGATATGGTTGATAATAATGGTTAACTGTTACGGTTTTGTGTACATATGATTTTTCACCAAGCTTGAATACAGTTCGGATTATGATTTTGTTTTATATGCACCCAAATCGTGAATAGATAGGATTCGTAAAGTTATACCCAGCCGATTGATTCACATTGTTTTAGTCGACCGTGTTATCAGTTCGATTCGTATTGTAATGAAAATGCTGTATGAATTTGATTTGAGGAACGAAAGTAACAATATCCAGATGCACGATTCGTTTCCATAATTAAACTCAGTCACAATTGCCCGGTTTATGATTATCACTTCTGTTGATGGTTGTGATCACTATTTGATCCTGTCTGTTGACTGTGTAGTGCTCAACGATCGAAATCTATGGCGAGATTTGGTTGATGCTGTTATGAATGTTTGATTTGACCATAATCGTTACAGTCTGCCTATCTTTACATTTGATTGAACGATGTGGACCTGTTGTTATAGCCATAACGAATGGATTATGATTGTATTGGATTGGATCGTATCTCATACGATATGACTCACTATGAATTGCATTTGAATTGAAACGGTCTTGTTACCGTTGACCCGATTTTATAGTAACAGTGAAACAAAGTACTCCTATCTCTGTTTCGATTGAATCACTGTTGATTTTGTTCAATTGAAATGATAAACTTATTTGAATCATTAGTGATTCATTTTGAATGATTATTAGAAATAAACTTGGATTTGATTCCTTTAAAAAAGATTTGATTTAATTTCTATTTGATTCTGTATGCTATTTTAGACTAGCTACATAATCAAATGGTTCTGTAGCTAAGTCTGTAGAATCAAATTTTTATTGTTTTATTGATGAAATACCTTTCTAACTTGATATTTTTTATCTATTGCAGATGAATTCGAACTGGCAGTGGATTTGATGAGTAGTTAGGGGATATTTCAAAGATTTTACTTGCATTTTAGTTTCTTAGTTTAGTTGATTTTGGGATATCTCCCAGATTATGTAAAAGAGTTTGGTATTATCCACAGGGAGGTTTTACCCTGTGGAGAGACTTATATATACTTATCATTTTTGTAATAAGAGACATCCTCATTCATGTGAGAACAAGGATAATGGAGTTTTAATACAGACTGAAGAAAAATTTGGTGTTTTGTCACAGCTTTAGCTTCTCATTATATCAATATTTTGTTTCATGTTGTGTATATCAATTTGTATTTGGTTAACAACTACTTTAGATATCTTAATCATGTGCAAATGAGATAATTTTAATCACTGTAATCCATATCTGGTTTCTTCCAAGTGTATAAAAGACATGACAATTGTTTAATTTAGTGTGTGAATGATAGATTTCTCTTCTTCATTGATTGAATTATCAAATATAAGTTTTTGCATAACAGGTTTCCCTTATTGCAGAGATTTATAATCATAAGATTGTTATGATTTTTTTTATGTCTTGTTTGTCCTGTTAATAATTCAAAGAGAAGCACAACCTATCGTTTACTAGAAGCTTATGGACTAATCGGTGTGAGTTTACTTCCTCCGAACAACTTCGAAGTCATCATACACAGGACAAATTAGGAGCGCTTCCAGGTCAGTTAATCTTTTCTTTACTGTTTTCATTAAGTAGTTTAGTTTAGATATAATTTTAATTAGATTTATATTAGATTGTTTAATTTCAGTAAATATATTAGATCGTTTAATTTCAGTAGTTTTATTTCTTTTTCATAAAATATAAAAATCAAAAAACATATCCGGCTGTCTTATGGAAGAAAACACATGAGTTTTACAGGTTTTATGCAAATATGCCAGTTGTGTATATTTTATATTTGTGAATAAGTAATATTGAAACTAGTAATTAGATAGTTGATTTGAGTTATTATAATATTAATTGGTAGATTGTATAATAGAATAGTTAGAGTAATTTGTATTTAGTTTTAGTTTAATTTAGTAGTTTGTTTTAGTTAGATTAGTGTATTAGTTTGTTTTTATTGTTAGTTAGTTTAGTTTTTTTTTGTTTTACTTAGTTTTAGTTTGTTTTATTTGTTTTAGATGGAATTAGTTAGTTTAGGTTAGTTTTTCTCTTTGGTTTCTTAGAACCTTAGAGAAGCCAACGGAGCCATTAAACCCAACAGAATGAGTTATACCAAACGGCTTAGGTTATTTAGACAACCCGGACCGAGTTCACTCCTCTCAATTGTGGACTGATAATTTGGCGGAGTCAACAAATGAGCTAGAAGGAGGGCTGGGGCTTGAGTGTGTACGGGGTGGTGCATGAGACTCCTCCCTGTCGGCTCACTGTGATGACTGGGGGCCGGTCACAGAAGTGTGTTCCCCTCAGAGCAACAACTACTTCCAACCCGGATATCCAGGATGGGTTAGACCCAGCAGCCACAAATCCTCTGAGGTGGTGACTTGGAAGAGATTGTCAATCGATCTGTGACTAAAACACATAGTGCCTTAGCTAGTTTGAGAACAACCCCTAATCCTACAGGTGGTGACTTGGAAGAGATTGTCAATCGATCTCTTATTAAAACACATAGTGCCTTAGCTAGTTTGAGGCAACCAAACCATCCGTGGGGTCGACCTTTAGACTTCTCTGATATTAGAGAAAAATTAGGTGACACTAACCTCACTGTGAATCCTTCAGATCCAATCACAAATCCTACTGCAGGAGGATCTGGGATACCTCCTTCACCACCTCCCTCATCTCCTTCCTCTTCTGGAGGAGATTCCTCTTCTGACGAAGGCAATTCACCTTCTCGTCCTTCCACACCCACTACCCCAATGGAAAATTAGAACAACCATGCTAGACCCTGGTTGGACCATGATGCTGTAGCTGTACCTGGAGCCCAACACCCTTTACCTAAGCACCCAGAAAAATGGCTTCCTAAGTTTGATCCCGATTCAAAATAGATAGCTGAAGATCATATCAAAAAATTTATGTTAGCCATCAGACTCCATAATGTTGAACATGAAGACGTTGTCTGCAGATTGTTTCCTTACACTTTTGAGGGTAATGTGTCCACTTGGTACTTTTCCCAACAGCCCCATACAATTGTGTCTTGGGAAAAGTTTGATTCATGCTTTTTGGAAAAATTCGGAGATGGTAAACCTCCGAAAGTCTTAGTCATGGATATTTCGAGCTTAAAAATGAACCCAAAAGAAAAAGTTAAATATTTCAATGAAATATTCTTAACGCTTAAAAATTGAATTCCTGTAGATTCTATGCCTGCTGAGAGTCTTGTGATATCTTACTACACTAAATATCTACATCAAAATATATCTATTTGGGTTAAATGATCTAAAAAGGCCACATTGTTAGAAGCCTTCGAAGAGGCTACTCAGATTGAAAAAGACATACTTAGTCTTAAGGACTCTTCTAGCAACGAAACTGAGACTGTTTCTTCTTCCAAAAGGAAGATTGAAATTCTCCCTAGACCTACACAAAGCAAAACACAACCTAAAAACTCAGATTTGGAAAATTTAACGAAAGTTGTTCAAAAATGATCTAATCAAGTTATAGACTTAAAAAGGTCTACTGAAGAAGCTTCCTCGAGTAAAGGACCCTACAAACCTCCGTTCCGAAATCCTTTTTCTACCAACCGGCCCAATCCAAGTCCTGAAGGCTTGAACCTAGAAAGTTTGCAATGTGCTCTTCAGACAATTCTAGAAGCCCAAGATAACTTGATACCTCCTGAAATTCTTCAGGAGGAGGTAGAGCAGGAAATAGTTCAAGAAGAAGAGTCTTCTCCAAACATCTTTGGACACTTCTCGGATAGCATCTTCCAAGCCAACTTCGAGACTGTTCACCCTTACAACACTAGGAGTAAGACAACAAATAAACCTCCTGCCGAAAACACTACAACTTTTCCTCCAAAGCCATCTAAATCAGTAGAAACTAAACATAGTAATGACAACCCTAAATTAGATTGTGATGTTTTTGAAAATCTTAAAAAATTAAGGGCTAACATTTCTATTTATGAGTTGTTGAAATTTCCGTTTTTGTTACAGAAGATGTTGCAAAATATTTCAGAAAATGGCAAGAATGGTAATTCAAATGGTAACAAGGTTGTGCAAAGCAAAGTTCCACAGAAGACTTCCACCAAAAATAATCCTGATTCTCAAGATAAAGGAAGCCTTCCTGCAAACCCTGTAAGTAATGTAAATAATGTAAATAATTCAGATAAAGTAGTCTTAGAAACTGCGAGTAAGAAACCTCAAGCGACTACTCTAAGTACTCGCAATAATGTACCTCCTTTTCTTTTAACTTTCGAAATCTTCAACAAAAATGTGCATAATTGTATGGTTGACTCAGGGGCATCATCAAATGTGATGCCTTGGTCGGTGTGCCAAAAGATTAATGTTGAAGTGGAACCATCCTCTTTGAAAATCATACAACTTGATCGAACAGATGTAAAAGTTATAGGCGAACTAAAAAATGTATTGATTAGATTATCGTCTAACCCAAAAATTCATCAGGTTATTTATATAATTGTGGTGGATATTCCGGAAGTGTATGGCATGTTTTTGAGCAGGGACTGGTCAGAGCAGCTACATGGTTACATCACGACGGATTGGTCTCACTTATGGATTCCAGAGAATGGTAAGCCCGACAAGATCATAGTGAATTGTGAGCGTTACCTCAAGTTCACGGTCACGGATTTGAATGACCCTAATGAACCATACACCTCCTGTTGATTCACCTGAAGTCCAAGGGATGGACACCTACTTCAGAAATTTCATGGATAAAGTTTCACCTATCATCAATCCAGAACAACAGTCAGAGATCATACCGTACATGCAACCAACAAATTCTATGCAACAATCCCATGAGCTCGATGGAAATCAAATTTGGTATTTATATTTCAACGGTTCCAAGTCTAAAAAAGGAGCTGGTGCAGGCTGTATCATTATCGATCCGGCAGGTAATAAGACATTAATGGCTTGTAGACTAGAATTTGAATGTACTAACAACACTGCAGAATATGAGGCTTTACTACAAGGTCTCAGAAAAGCTCCGGACATGAACATTCAAAATCTGGTTGTATTTGGCAACTCTGAAATAGTGGTTAGACAGGTGAGAGATTCTATACACTATCTTTCCCCGCATCTCAAAAGTTACCAGTCTGAGGTATGGAGTTTAATGAACAAATTTTCTACTTTTAATATAAATTCCATTCCTAGATTAAATAATGCTGAAGCAGATCTACTAGCTAATGTTGCCTCTAAACTTCTTCCTGCAGAAGGCTTATCCCCAAACTCATTCTCCATGGAACTATTGTTTCGACCATCTGTTCCAGACAATATCACAAACTGGAGAGTATTTGACGATGATCAATAGATCATTAAATTTTTGCACATGGAAGAAACCTTTCAAGGAGTAGTGATAGATGAACAAACACACAACAACAATTTGCACGACTTTACGGTAATACCTAATCCAAAATCTCCTGAAGCTCTATCGGACATGGTAAATCTCATACCCAAATCTGTTGTTAGACTAGAAAAGTTTTATGATTTTGAAGATAAATTTAAAAAGACGGTCAATTGCAAAACCAATAGTTCCTCATTGTCTTATGAAAAAGTCAATTTAGGGACTAGCGAAAATCTTCAGTGTATCAATTTAGGCTTGGGATGTTCTAAGCAAGAAAAAGCTTCTTTTGTTAAATTATTTAAAGAATTTAAGGATGTCTTTGCATGGAGTTACAATGATCTTAAAACGTTCAATCCTAATATTATACATCATGTCATCCCAATGAAGCCCCAAACCTTACCCTTCCAACAGAAACTGAGGAAAATGCATCATAAACTAGAACCGACCGTTCAAAAAGAATTGAATAAACTCCTAAGTGCTAAAATAATTTTTCCTGTTAGACACACTCAATGGGTATCCAACCTCATCCCAGTTCGGAAGAAAAACGGGGAAATTCGACTTTGTGTCGATTTTCGAAACCTCAACAAAGCGTCTGACAAAGATAATTATCCTGTCCCGCCCATGGAACAGATTCTTCAACAAGTATTTGGTTCTGAGAGGCTATCCTTACTGTATGGTTTCTCCGGATATAACCAAGTCTTGATGTCTCCGCCAGACCAGCTAAAAACTACCTTCCGTACCTCGTGGGGCACTTATACTTATCGCAAAATTCCCTTTGGATTGATTAATGTCGGTGCTACCTTTTAGAGAGCAATGGACATTACTTTTAGAGGCTTAATCAATCATTCCTTTGTAGTTTACTTAGATGATGTGACCGTTTACTCTAAAAACAAAGATGATCATCTAGCTCACTTACGAGCCGTTATGCTACGATGTCGTAAATACGACATCTCCTTGAACCCCAAGAAGTCCATCTTTGCAGTAGAACAGGGTAAATTACTAGGATTCATTGTGTCTAGTGATGGAATGATTATTGACCCCGAGAGGACTCAAGTCATCGCTAAACTTNTACGATGTCGTAAATACGACATCTCCTTGAACCCCAAGAAGTCCATCTTTGCAGTAGAACAGGGTAAATTACTAGGATTCATTGTGTCTAGTGATGGAATGATTATTGACCCCGAGAGGACTCAAGTCATCGCTAAACTTCCTCCACCGACGTCCAAGAAATCCATGCAGTCTTTCCTAGGCCGAATTAATTTCGTGAGAAGATTTGTCCCCAGTTTCTCTGGAATGGTCAGGCCTCTCCAGAACCTGATTAAGAAAGACACCCAATATCACTGGGGACCCACAGAAAACCAAGCTTTCAATTCTATAAAGAAGGCCATAATAGACGCTCCATCCCTCATGAGCCCTGATTTCTCTCAATATTTTACACTCTATACTTTTGCCTCTGATCGTTCCTATGCTGCAGTCCTAACTCAGAAGAATTTTGAGAACAACGAAGTACCCATCGCCTTTATGAGATCTTATTTCAAAGGGGCTGAACTTAACTATCCAACGGTTGATCGGAAAGCCTACGTTGTTTTCAAAGTAGTTAAGCCTTTCCGGTCCTATCTTTTGAAGTCAAGGACGAAAGTCATTGTCCCCTACCCTGTCGTCAGGAACTTGTTAGTGCAAAAAGAGTTAGGAGAGAAAAGAGCCAACTGGGTCACCTCCTTACAGGAGTATGACTTAGAGATCACCCCAGCATAGATCATGAGAGGCCAAGGCTTGTGTAAGTTGGTTGTTGATTCAGAAATAGGACAACAAGAAGATAGTGATACGTCAAACCTAGAACAACACGATCAAAGTTTGAACTGTTGTACACAAAACATCGTAATTCCTTGGTACAACTATATTAGATTTTGTCTTGAACACGGATCAGCACCCTGTCACCTTGACTCCGCCAAGAGAAGAGCGTTGAGACTAAATTCTGCCTCCTTTCATCTAGTTAACGGTATATTGTTTCGTCAGAATTTTGACGGCGTACTGATTCGTTGTCTTGAAACGGACGAAGCAGAAAAAGTCTTGTTTGAGTTGCATGCAAGAGAATATGGTAGTCACTTCGGTGGTGATACCACTGCTCATAAGGTTTTAAGAGCTGGTTACTACTGGCCCACGCTTTTTAGGGATGCTCACGCTTTATGTTGCAAATGTATCATCTGTCAAAAAGCATCAGGGCGGTTGCAAAAACCAGCCTTTCCCTTGCAACCCGTTTCAGTCGATTCTCCTTTCCAGCAATGGGACCTTGATATCATAGGTCCTATTAACCCTCCATCCTCACAATAGCACAAGTATATTGTGAAAGCCACTGATTACTTTACTCGATGGTCCGAAGCCGCCACGCTAAGAACTGTTAACACAAGTCAGGTGATTTCTTTTCTTAACTCGAATATCATCACTCGTTTCGGTATCCCTGATTGTATGGTATTTGATAATGCTTCATACTTTTCTTCCCTAGAAATGAGTGAGTTCACTTTGGAGAAAGGAATAAAGCTAAAGTATTCTGCTAGTTATTACCCCCAGGGCAACGACTTAGCAGAATCAACAATCAAAAACTTGATCAAAATTATCAAGAGAACCATGGCTGAAAATCACAAGAACTGGCACAATGCATTGTTGAACGCACTGTGGGTTGATAGGGTAACACCCAAAGACGCTATAGGTAACTCCCCCTTTTTTCTTGTTTATGGCAGGGAAGCCATACTGCCACCTCACATTCTTCTTCCTTCGCTTCAATTGTCGAAAAAAGTCCAAGAAGAAGATTGTCCTCCTTTAGAAAGCCGCATTAACGCTTTGATGAAGTTAGAAGAAGTAAGAACTCAAGCTAAGCGTAAGTTAGATCAACATCAACAACTGATTAAAAGCTGGTTCGATTCTAATTCTGCTTCTGATAGGAATTTTGAAGTAGGCGATCTCGTCTTAAAGTGGGACAAACCACAAGAAGGAAAGGGTGAGCACACCAAGTTTCAAAATTTATGGCTTGGGCCATTTTTAATTGCTGAAAAGTTGGGTCCTAGTTCCTTTCGATTGTAGAATCTTGAAGGGCATCTTGACACCTATCCGGTGAATGGACAAGCCCTGAAAAGATACTTTGATTGATAATTACCCCTGTATTTTTATGTAAACATTTCATTTTTGTTTTCATTTTCATTTTCTTTCTATTTGGTTTTGATTTGAATTGATCAGTTTGATTTTGTGTGTTTGTTGAAAAGATATACATACCTGTGCACTGAGCCATTCAGACAAAGACCATAGAAAATTTCTTCACTAAAATGACTTCTGAAAGTTTGTACGAACATCAGTGATATATTTATGGAATTGATATCTATGTTGGAAAATTTTGTTGTTTGAAAGAAGTTTACTAATTTCAATCTCTGAGCAAAGTTTTGTCATGATCATCTATTATCTTTTTACGTTGTCCCTTTTCCGTAAATGAATGACTCAAAAAAGATGTCTCCCTGTCATAGGAAGTGTTTTAGAAATAAAACATCTCTAGAGATTAATAAAGGACAGTGTTAAAAGATTCTGATGAGGTCTAAAAAAATATGTTAAGAAATCAAGATTATCAGCGTCACCCTGCTCAGCTATATATCTACAAAAGAAAACAAAATAAAAATATTAATAAGAGTTGTGGGAAGTGTTTGTAAACCCGCCGGGATACTGAACAGGTCCGCTGGCAGTGGGTAAATGCAAGCATGACAATACAACTTCGTCGGGGTACTGAACAGGCCTGCTGGCAGTGAAGCAATGTCGGGTACATGAAAATCTGTAAAAAAATATAAAACCTCTTTAATGTCCTTTATTCTGATCTAGAACTTCTTGACAGGATACAGATGTCAGAGTGGGTTAAATGGCAACCCTGTCGAGGCTATGGACGCCTGCTAGAAGCAGTGTCCATGCCAACAGTATTGAAGATTTTATCTTTAATATCGTGACTTGTTGATCTTAAGACTGTTATTAGTTTTCATCTTTTAAAACATCGTTGGAAAAAATGGTAAATGATGATGTTTGTACGATTTTCTGATTGTTGTTTTTGAGTTGAAATTTTCTTTGTTGTTCTAATCTGAATTTTATTTCTTTTGACAGAGATAACTGCTTCTACCAGTGTGTCGCCATTGTTGGCAGCCAATTCAATTTTTCAATTTCCCTATAAGCTGCCTACACCTTTGTCTTCTGAACTTCAAATTATCGTCGCATTTTGCAAATAAACGATATTTTCATTCTTTACGACATTTGCTAATTGGTCTCCATTTAGTTTTCACGACTGTAAGCGTGAAAACTCCTCCATCGTCACTCAAAATGTCACGATCTTTCATTAATATTTTGAATGGCACTTACCTTTGGATTATCACTAAGTGGCTAAGAGATTTTCGAACTGTCCCTATTGCCTATTCTTACTGTAATTGCACGACTTGATTTTTATTTAATTGGTAAGGCATTGAACATGTGAATTTTTGGGTTATACTTATTTTTATGGATTACATAGGAGTCATAGCTTACTTTGTTTTATATGATGTGATCCTTATTATTGTAGTTCTTGCCTTGTCGATTTTATGCAAACAATTGCCACAATGTTTTAAACCTTGGATTAAATTGTTTGATTATTCAATGGCGCGTTGGTTAAACATATGGGTTTAATTTCACATTTGAATATTTGTGTTTTGAATGGCGCATTGGTATATCGTTTATCGTTTTCTTTTTGGGTCAGCTGAACAATATGATTTGAAATATGTTATGATTGTTTCAACAGAGGGTTAATACGCCAGTTTTACTTTGTCATTACTGCTTTGCATGGTGGTGAATAATCCCACCACCCTCGCATGCGCACATCAATGTTTCCCCTTTCATCGTTTATAGCTGTTAACCCAGGCGACTTTGTTCCTGTGTGTTATTGTTTTCAACCAAACCCTTACCATGTGCTCGCACCATGGCTCCAGTCATGAGGGATGAACCGAATGGTAGCCAGGCTTTGTTGATGTTCAACAGTGCTCACAACGACCTTGAGGAATTTGGGTGGCTCTCGTTCATACAGAAATTTGATGGTTTTAACCTCGGCGTTGCTAGGCAATTCGCATTAACCTTTGATGGCTGTCGAGACAAGGTCGGGGATGTTCAATTGCAAATTGACGAGCAATTTCTCAGTTTAGCTACGGGTTTACCTATCATTGGGCAGAGATGGTCCAAAAACTGCAAGGTAGAAGAAGTCCCTTGGACTTTGCTCTTTCAGTCACGCAAGGTTAGTTCCTGTGACAAGGGTTTTCCCGTGACCATGCTGAAGCAACGTTGGCACGATTTGCTGATGATAATCAAACAACTTATCACCTACGAGGGTCGGTATGGTTTTGTTTTCTTACACCATCTTCGTCTGATTATGGTTTTTATGGGTTTTGAGCTTAATATGCCATACTATCTGCATAGAAGCCTGTTCAAAATGTCTAAGAAATATAAAAGGAACCAGGCTGATAACAACCTCTTTCACTATGGGCTGGTTAAAATGATTGTTGTTTGTCATCTGGGGTTACACCGAGACTGTTAAGCCTATGGGAAAGAAACCTAAATCCAAACCCACTGTAAATTCCAAAGGTAAAATGACTGCTCGTCTTATCTCTCGAATGGAGAGGAATAAACCCAAACCCCCTGTCAATCCTGACCCAATTGTGTTGAGCGAGGACTCTAATTCAGAGGTTGAACATTTTTTGGCAAGTGAGTATCCCTATTCGGACGGCCTGTGTGCCAACCCCCCATACGACTTCACGTCAAACTTTCCACCTTGCTTGCAAAGTGACGCAGAGCACCCTGGCATTAAGCTGCCATGTGAAACCCCCGGTCGTATATCTAAACCCTCTCCTTCTCTGTCGAAGTCTACTGTGCCACCCTTTGATCAGTGCGACTTATGGTTAGAGAGATACTACCTTGATGTGCCTATGCTACAGTCAAATATTAAATCTTTGGAGGACCAGGTTACACTGCTTACCCGTCAAAAGGTTGAGTTGCGAGCCACTGATAAAAGACAAAGAACGACAGGCTCCATTTTATTCAAAAATGTGGAATCGGATACAGCTGTGGTGAATTCTAAGCTGGCGTAATTGGTTAGCCTCGTCACACAGGTATGTGTAATATCAATCATTTTTGTAAATAGTATGAGTTTATATAACAATTCAAGTTTGGTTTAAATATCT
>SNQJ01S0013811.1:110822-130627 GCA_010110895.2 Picea sitchensis
GTTAGGGGATATTTCAAAGATTTCACTTGCATTTTAGTTTCTTAGTTTAGTTGATTTTGGGATATCTCCCAGATTATGTAAAACAGTTTGGTATTATCCACAGGGAGGTTTTACCCTGTGGAGAGACTTATATATACTTATCATTTTTGTAATAAGAGACATCCTCATTCATGTGAGAACAAGGATAATGGAGTTTTAATACAGACTAAAGCAGAATTTGGTGTTTTGTCACAGCTTTAGCTTCTCATTATATCAATATTTTGTTTCATGTTGTGTATATCAATTTGTATTTGGTTAACGACTACTTTAGATATCTTAATCATGTGCAAATGATATAATTTTAATCAATGTAATCCATATCTGGTTTCTTCCAAGTGTATAAAAGACATAAAAATTGTTTAATTCAGTCTGTGAATGACATATTTCTCCTCTTCATTGATTGAATTATCAAATATAAGTTTTTGCATAACAAGTTTCCCTTATTGCAAAGATTTATAATCATAAGATTGTTATGATTTTTTTTATGTCTTGTTTGTCCTGTTAATAATTCAAAGAGCAACACAGCCTATCGTTTACGAGAAGCTTATGGACTAACCGGTGCGAGTTTACTTCCTCCAACCAGCTTCGAAGTCATCATACACAGGACACATTATTAGCGCTTCCAGGTCAGTTAATCTTTTCTTTACTGTTTTCATTAAGTAGTTTAGTTTAGATATAATTTTAATTAGATTTATATTAGATTGTTTAATTTCAGTAAATATATTAGATCGTTTAATTTCAGTAGTTTTATTTCTTTTTCATAAAATATAAAAATCAAAAAACATATCCGGCTGTCTTATGGCAGAAAACACATGAGTTTTATAGGTTTTATGCAAATCTGCCAGTTGTGTATATTGTATATTTGTGAATAAGTAATATTGCAACTAGTAATTAGATAGTTTATTTGAGTTATTATAATATTAATTAGTAGATTGTATAATAGAATAGTTAGAGTAATTTGTATTTAGTTTTAGTTTAACTTAGTAGTTTGTTTTAGTTAGATTAGTGTATTAGTTTGTTTTTATTGTTAGTTAGTTTAGTTTTTTTTGTTTTAGTTAGTTTTAGTTAGTTTTTTTTGTTTTAGATAGATTATTTAGTTTAGGTTAGTTTTCTCTTTGGTTTTCTTAGAACCTTAGAGAGGCCAACAAATCCGTTAAACTCGTCAGGGTGGTCCATTCCAAATGGCTTGGGTTATTTAGACAACCCCGGACCGGTTCCACTCTCTCAATTGACGGACGAACAATTTCGCCCGTCAACACATAATTCAAGTGGTAGAGCCTACCTTCCATGGGATCCCTATTATAGAATCCTTTTCCATTCTGGCACTCATGCTGCAAGTATGTTCCTTGGCTCAGGATTCCTAGTTACTCCTGCAATGAGTTTGCATTTGAAATTCTTACTTCTTACTCTTTCTCATTCTGGCCTTTTCCAACGGGACCCCTATGGAGTCCATAGTTAAACTCTTTTTCAGACTCCTTAAAAATGAAAATATAGATGAGTGATCTTGTCTCTGTCATACTCATTAAAAAGGTTTTGAAGATATATCTTTTTGGTATAAGTTTAACCCTTTTCCGTACCGAATGGACTATATACAGAAAATGAATAATCTGGCCCTAGTGACTAGAAGAGTTCTCCTCGGTATGATTTTATTCTTTTTCGGGTCTTGGATACTAAACTTACAAAAAATACGATCATGGGAGGTTTACTTCCCAAAATTGATTCGTAAATACATTTACATATTGGTCTCTTGTTCTTTTAGGCTTAATGTTGGAATCAACATGCTCTCATTGAACCAATTTCCTATGCATTCCTATCAGTTCCGAACCTTGCAATGTATGACTTTGCAAATCAATACCTTATTCCTAGAGGGAACATCCCACGAGTGTCCTTATCATGCACATGATTCCTTGCATTAATCATAGGTATGTTCCTTGCACTATGGAACTAGTTTTCTTACCTGCGAAACTCATTTATTCAAATGTACAATAAGCTTCCTTTTATTTTTTTTTAGTCTTCTATAACTTGAAAAAGACGAAAAAAAACCAAAAAGAATGGGAAAACACCTATCTCTTTTGTTGGAAGTTGTCTTGTTTCCCTTGAACAAAGCACAATCTTGAGTCAATATCTCATCGTTTTGGGTTTAGTATGGATTTAGGATACCTTTTCTTGCTTTGAGTTTTTTCCCCTAGTTGGTTATTCTTCCAACTATATGGATGGTTTGTTGATGCCTCCTACATCAAAAATGTATCCTAGCTTATAGTTATGATGCTTGAGTCACACAATTTTTCATTCTTATGTTCAAGGGAAAATTTTCAACATGTGTCGGCCATTCTGTAATTAGCCTTTGAACTTGAAATTTGTCCTTCCCAAGTCAAGTCTCATCATCACCAGTATCAGTCTCTTCATCCTATCTCCTCCAAATATTTGGATTTCCACCACCCCTCACGCTGGATGATGGAGGATTCCTTAATGCCTTCCTTCCAGCAGGTTCCCTCCCATCAACTTCGATGCATATTTCTCTAGGAGAGGGATCTAGAGATATGTTTGGTACCTTGGGGATTGCAACCATCAGTGGTAGGTTTCCTCTCTATTTACATTGGGAATACATCAATGTACCCTGCTTGATAGTTTCTACCAGGTGTTCAACACCAACTCATCTATTCACACTTTTTAGATAGTACCATGGTACCTTGACTCCAAAAATCATTATAGGTGGGTTTTCTTTTGTTTTTTAACAATATACATCAATGACTGATAATTAAGTGATGTCTCACTATGTTTTACTTCCACTCATCTATTCACATAGTGTAGACTTATACCATGAGGGATTGTAGTGAAGACTTAATGTGAAGTATGAAAAACACATATTTTATGCTCCTTCCTGACTCATATGGTGCACCATCATCACCTGGTACTCAAAGAGGATCAGATTGTTCATTTCTTTGGTCCCAATTACCCTCTGTTATTTATTTTGAGATATAGATCCACTATGTATCTATTTGCGGATATGATATACTTTAACATGGATCCACTATGTATTCTTCATGGCCATGCCTTCTACTTATTTTATATCACATCAATCCATTGTGTATTGTTTGTGGCTATGGAATTTAAATATATTTTATATATTCCGTGGATCCACAATGTACTTACTTCAACAACCATGCTTACATCACTCCTGAGCATCGATATGCCTGACTCGAGAAACAAAAATCTTTCTTGATCTTTGCTGATGGTTATTGCTTTTTGGATAAGTTGTTCAAGAACCTCCATGGATACTTTGATGCATCCTCGCCTCTCAGGGTTTCATAATGTATTTCAGCCATTATTTTTCCCTTTTGACCTCACACATTAGGGGGCATCTGTTATAACAAAAAATTCCACACCTATGCATTTGTGCCATGGCCTAACCCTTTTCCCAGTGCTTGCTATATTTTTCCATAAAATACCTCTCAAAAAATCATTTAAAAAACATTCCCTAAGAGCATATTTGTAGGATTTCCTAGTGCAACATGCAAACATCTACAACTTTCCACACTTCAACCTGCGAATGTCCTCAAAATTTGTGAAAAATAAAATAATTTTGTGTTTTCGGGCGAGTTTTTTGGTTGGTCTTGTTTCCTAATGAACCTTGCCCATACAAGACGAGATTCAACTCCCAAAACCTATTTGGGAATATATAAAATAACCATGTAGGGCCAATAAGAGGACAAGTCCTTTTATGCAAAGTTATGCTTCTAGCACCTAACAAGCCTCCCTTCCCTATAATTCTCTAAGAAACATCCCTTGTAGGTTGGAAACTCCTTTTCCATCACTTATTCCTCATTTTATATGACTATAGAGTGTCTCCTTATATCTATATAAGTCATTGAATGAAAATTACATTGGTTGAGTTTATGCTTGAGGATTCCTGGAGGAACCTTGACAATTGGCATCAAGACAGTGCCTAAAGGCTGGACAAGGTTGTAAATTACCTTTTCCACTTTCCGATAATAAAATAGTTTGTTTTCCCTCAAATTTTTTCTTCAATGTATGTTCATATCTATTCTTACTTTGAATATGACATATAATATGCACACGATGTGGATTATATAACTAATTTGGTTGCAACCCTTGCTTTTGTATCTATCTTACAGGCTAGTTCCAGTAGAAGATAAGGATATCTTCAATGAATTAGAGTGGGGATCGACATTAGAAGTGAGAACAAGGTTCACTTTATTTTCTCCTCTCTATCCCTATTTCCTCCTGGTTCAAGTAGTTATTTTCTTTATCCTTTTTTTGCTTGTCTTTGAGGGGAGACCGTTGGCTCTGCCACTTAGTATTTCTCTACTATGATCCAAACCCAAGATCACAGGGGAAAAATACCTTAATCACCCGGTCCACTTTCATGTGTAGATAATATGAATTTTTAAATTTATTGTTTGAATACGTATATTGAAAATTTGAGTGAGAAAGAGGAGTACCACCTCTATAAAAATCAAGAGGGGATATTAATAACTTTTATAAGAATACCCTATCAGGTTGAATCTATCCTTAATAGGAAATGACATCAAATTTTTTGGTGACCATACTGGGGAGACCAAGTTTTTTTCTCCCATTAATGACTCATCCTAATCCAATCCAACCTCATATTCTCAATGGATTGGATTATTAAATAAGTATTTTGAATCAATTGTATGATTTGGTCTTGAAGACAACAAAGAATCAAGAAGAACTTTAACATTCTTGGAAAGTATTGGCTCAATAGGAACTGTTAGCACTAGAAGTCACCTCTAGATTGTAGTAGAGGTAAGCCTAGTACCCATCAGTTTGTAAGTCACAATCAATAAATTAAAGGAGGTCTAATGGGCACAAAATCAAGAAAATATCGATTTAACTCAAAAATCCGAACCAGACAATGCATGAGCAAGTGAGATCTTGATTTAAATTCAGTCAGTAAGTTGTAGTAAAGGGTGAGTATGGGGAAGAATAGGTGAGAATATGTAGAGGTATTCTATGGACATCAGGTCTTCCAGCAGCCAAAGGAAGAAAATCTTCAAGAACAAGATCCCCTTGGACCTAAAACTTCAGGAAAGTAAGAGAACAATATAACAATACTACAATCAAACCTCCATTGCAACATAATGACAACAACTCATATGAATCCTTCAATCATGAACTATCAATATCAAATGCAAAAGAGTGGATAAAGAAGATGACTTAGATTAAACAAGAAGTCTCAAATCTCATTACATAACAGAGAACCAGAGTTGCATCAAAACATTACAATCAAGAGCCTAGCTCAACCATAGACACTAAACAAAATGGAAAAAATGCCTACACATACTCTAAATTGGCTCCAATTGTCTAAGGCGATCCTAACATTCTTTGAAATATTTGTTTTAATGAGATTCTCTATCAGGCCGTGTATGTAGATGTTGGTCAAACTTCCCATGCAGTCTTCTGTTAGACACAATCTCTATCAGACTGGATTGACAGTCTTCTTCTACGATTTGTCCCTCTCTGGCCTTACATTTATGGAAGGAGATGATGTCTCACCCACCTTCGTCAGCGCCTGTGCTTGGAGGTCATGGTGGTCGTTCCTTCACCGTTTGTGCTTTGTTGGATGCTTACAGGGAAGATAGGTAGGTGGACAAAGGTGGAGCTGATGAGAAATCGATTAGGTGATGGGCACTCATGTGAAAAAATGCATCGACAAAATGATGATTGGGAAAATGTGAATGACAGGACGCTGGAACTAAGAAGTAAAGGTGCATGGGTGATATGGCATGAGAAGGTGATGTGGAGACAGAAGGGAGGTTGTAGTGGTAGGCGCAGTGGGGACAACAATGACCCAGGTGGAAGCGACATGGGAGACATGTGTCACAAAGAGAGTGGGGGGGAGGTAGAGATGGGATGTGACATGAAGAGATTGTGGGATACAAATAAGAGGCACAGGAAAGAGGGGATGCGATGGGAAGAGAGATGAGTGAGTGTAGGATAGGTGTTGGTAGGAAATGAGGGTGATAAGTGGTATACTTGGAGGCGGGGGGGTGGTAAGAGGTTTTGAGCTGGGGGGGTTCGAGTTAATGAGGAAGCACCACGATAGTGGGGGGTCCATGCTAAAAAACCACCAACTCAGACCCCCCCTCGTTAAAGGTATAATGTCGGGGGGGGGGGTCCGATAGGGATATTGCATCGTAGATATGAGCGTGTAGATCTCAGCCGCCCAGATATACACTCCCCTTAGCACAATGTGCCCAATCACAAAACCTAGGATAAATGATAAAAGTGGGTTTTGGCCCCCTATTTGTCATTTTTTCTCCATGGGGATATTTTCTAGGGAAAAATCCCCTCCATACAAACATATGTGACAACATTAGGCTCCATGGGGGATAGCCTTCTCCCTATGAGATGCCAAGAACTTGCAACTTCAATCACCTTATTGTTGGGTTGTGGATTCATCCATTAAAACAGAAAGAGAATGATATTTACAATGGAGTGAAGGAGCCACTCATGGATCAAACACAAATCTTTTTCAGAAAATTCCCATTAACATGGCCACCAAAAACTTCATCACCCTCCAAATTCTGGAACCTGTAAGTGTTATTTGGAAATACCTTAGAAAATTTGAAGGGTCCAATCTAGAGGGATTCAAATTTACCATGTGTTCCCCTATCCTATTTAGGTGCATCCCATTTGAGTACTAGATTTCCCAGTTGGAAATACTCTTTACTGTTCTTCCTATCAAAGGCCTTGTAAGGTAGATAGAGAGGTAGTGGGGGGGGCCAGAGGGCCCATAGTGATAATAGTGGAGGTCATTCAATGTAAGGTGGACTAGGTCCACTATATTATTAAATAAGGCCCACTATGGTAGTTAGATATAATAAATGTAAGAGGACTTCTTAGAAGGTTCTACTTCTAGAAGATTCCTCCTCTAGAATGTTCTTAGGTGATGGCAGCACTATATAAAGGGGTTTAAGCAATGTAATGAGACATAAAGAGAAGTATTGTATTTGGAGCGGTAGCTCAATAGGACGATGCCCCCTCGAAGAGGCAAGTGAACAGGAGAGGATCCCTTCCATAATAGGATCCATTGTATGGTGTTGCCCTACCTCAAGGGTTTGATATAATAAAGTGATGTTTTTCTTCTATATTGCTCTTTGGATCTATTGTGTATTCAGTAAGTGTGTTGATTATATCTTTAGATCTGGTATTGGTACTTAACAATTGGTATCAGAGCACTTTTCTTGGGCAGACATTGTGGGCAAATATTTTTTATTTTTGCAGATTTTTTTTTTCGGAGAAGAAAAAAGAGGCCGCGACATTCCAGAACTTTTCGGTATATTTATGTGCAAAATTTGAAGAAATAGGTTGTATATCTGAGTTCCTCTCAGAAAAACACCCAAGTTGAAAAAAAAAATCGTCCGAAACGGAGTCCGGAAGGTCAAGATATTGAGGTTTTAAAATCTGCAATTTTCAGGGTTTTTTCCGTGGACGGCGGGGCGATTTGTTTTTATTTCTATAGCATTTGGAGGCTTAATTTGCCCAAATAAATTACAGATCTGAGTTCCTCTCACAATTTCACCCAATTTCAAAAAAAAAATCAGCTGAAACGGAGTCTGGGAAGTGAAGTTATGAGCATTTTAACTTCAACAGTTTTTTAGGGTTTTTCCAGAAAAAACCGCGATTTTCTGCCGTAACTTATTGTTCTATTTTTTGGGGTTTTTCATATAAAGATGTATTTTACAGGGAAATGTGATAGACCTAGTATTGAATCATTCATTAAAGAAAGAAAGTCAGCATGGGAAGATACTTGGTCCCATTGGGTAGATATCAAATTGCAAGGTGATGCTGCAATTTGGTGGAAATCGCTTGATTATAAGGAGATGATGACACTCTCCAATGGAGAATTTGAAAAAATATTGCTAGACAAGTGGTCTCATGGAGAAAATAAGGCTAAAGAGAGAACCAAGAGTTTATTTTCATGTGAAAAATCTATATTACAAGTTCATGGTTGTATTCATAAAGAAAATATCGTTGTTTCTATTAACCCTAGTCCACTATATTATTAAATAAGGCCCACTATGGTAGTTAGATATAATAAATGTAAGAAGACTTCTTAGAAGGTTCTACTTCTAGAAGATTTCTCCTCTAAAATGTTCTTAGGTGATGGTAGCACTATATAAAGGGGTTTAAGCAATGTAATGAGACATAAAGAGAAGTATTGTATTTGGAGCGGTAGCTCAATAGGAGGATGCCCCCTCGAAGAGGCAAGTGAACAGGAGATGATCCCTTCCATAATAGGATCCATTGTATGGTGTTGCCCTACCTCAAGGGTTTGATATAATAAAGTGGTGTTTTTCTTCTATATTGCTCTTTGGATCTATTGTGTATTCAGTAAGTGTGTTGATTATATCTTTAGATCTGGTATTGGTACTTAACAGGCCTGCTTGATCTATTGATGTTCATGTGATTTGTCCAACATATTCTCTCTAGCCTACTACACTTCTACCAACTGCTGTATTCTTTTGATCATATTGTGAGGCTCCCCTTGACAGTCTTGGAAGAATTTTTCCACTGGCAAGGTGAGATGAGAAGGAAATATGGATTCAAATATATACATGAGATGAAAAGGAGAGACACCAAGAGATCTCTTTGTTGTCACTCTGTCAGCCCACAGAGAAAATTTGATCTTTGAATCCCATGCTTTCTTGTTGTCCTCTAGCAGTCTTTTGATAATATTTATAAGTCTCTTTTTAGAGGACTATGCTAGTCCATTGGATTGGGGATAACAGGGGGTGGAGTGGATCAATGAAATTTCTAACTGCTCAAAGAATTTGATCAATGGTTCAGCCTTGAAATATGTTTCATTATCAGTGACGATCCTATTCGGGCAACCAAACCTGGCTATAATATCTTCAAGAAAACCAATGATTACTTTCTGAGAATCACTCCTTATGGGGATAACTTCTACCCATTTGGTGAGGTAATCTGTTGCAGTCAATATCCACCTATGTTGACCACTTGAAGAAGGATGTATTTCCCCAATGAAGTCCAACCCCCACTACTAAAAGGGTCTTGAAGCTACCACAAGATTCCTTGGCAAAGACTTGAGATTTTGCTTCCCAGAAAATTTTTGACACTTAATACAAGCCCTGATATTTACACAGACATTAGTGAATAGGCTAGGCCAAAAGTACCTATCCCTAAGAATTTTATAGGCCGTGGTTCTCCAGAAGTGACGTCCCCCACATAGGATGTCATGAAAATAAAACATAATCCTTTGGGCCTCTTGTGGGTCTAAACATCTCAGGAGTACTCCTAGAGGGTCTTTCCAATACAAGACCTGGTCAATAAGGAAATATATAATTTATTTGAGCTTTGAGGCTCTAGCCTTTCTCTTCCCCATTCCATCAGGGGGCCTTAACTCTTGTAGAAAAATATAATGTCTTTGTACTAAGAACATTTTGCCAATGGAGGGTTGTCCTGAGAAATTTTATCAGACAACTCAGCTTGCTGATTTTTTGAGCAAGTGTTGACGAAGATAACCCCCAAAGATTTGCAATTAGGCTCAACCAATAGCTTGGATAAACCACTTCCTTTAAACAACTTGGTGGGCTTTATTTCCATTTCAAATTCTAGGATTTTGGCAATCCACTTGCTCCTTTTTCCATCTATGTCAGGCTAGATAAGAACGTCCTTCACCGAAGCTGAAGGGACATATGCAATGAACTTTGAATGTAGAACATTGACTCTAAAATATTTGAGATCTTTCACCAAGGAATATGTCTGCTTCTCCATGATGTCATATTTTACCTCAACATCTCTCAATGCCTTGCTGAAAAAGGCAATGGGCTTCTCCAACCCTTCAACATTCTTCTAGAATAAAAAAATTGCCACTGTGTCAAAAGAGGAAAAGGAAAAAATTAGGAAATCCTTGGAATAATCAAGACCTATTAGCACAGGTGCCTCAATCAATGCCTTCTTGATTTGGTTGAAGGATTATTTGTAATTAGCATCCCATTTTACTTCATTCCCCTTCCCGAGCATAACTGTGATGTGATTCACTAATTCAACAAAATTTGAAACAAACCTTCTTAGAAAATTAATTTTGCCCAAGAAATAATGGACTTCCTTCTTGGTCCTGGGAAGTGACAAGGTTTGAATAGCTTCTACCCTGCTTAAATCAATCCTAATCCCTTCAGCTGATACTATGTGTCCCAACAATTTTCCTTCTCACATGGAAAACAATGATTTTTTGGGATTAAGGGAGAGACCGAACCTTCTGCATTTCAAGAATACCTTTTCTTAGATGCTGACAATGTTCTTTGTCAGACCTAGAGAAAACTGTAATGTAATCCAGGTAGAGGACTACAAATTTATCTCTTTCTCCAATGAAGGCGATGTCCATAGCTCGTTGGAAGGTTGCTCCTGGGTTCATCGGTATAAAGGGGATTTTGGCATACATGAATGTTCCCCAAGTAGTGGTGAAGGTTGTCTTTTCTCTATCTTTAGGCATAACAAATATCTGATTGTATCTAGAAAAGCCATCAATCATGGAAATCCTAGATGCACCTGTCATCCTCTACAATATGTGTTCCATCTTTGGCAAAGGATAATTGTCCTTCTTAGATCTTCTATTCAGGTTCTTGAAATAGACACACAATCTGATTTCTCCATTCTTCTTCCTTACTGGGACCAAGTTGGCCACCCATTCAGAATATCTCAAGGGGACAATTATTTGGGTGTCCAACAACTTATTTACCTCCTTTTCCATAATAGGCAGCATCATAGGATTTATTTTTCTTAATTTCTTCCTAAATGGTTTGGCCTCCTCTTTCAATGGGATACTATGCTCAATGGCACTTGTGTCATATGTTCTGAGGTCCTTATAGGTCCAGGAAAACACATCAGTGAATTATCTTAATAACTCAGTGTACTCGACCCTTTGCTCCCTTCACAAGATGCTTGAAAACTTGACAAATTTTGGATCCTCCTCCGTACCAATATTGCACTTAGCTACATCAACATCCTCATTTGAAATTTTACCCTTTATTGCCACATCATTTCTGTCAAATAGTATTTCGAAAGGGACTAGTCCCTTTGAGATATGATTGCTGCGCAATTGGGCAATATGATGATTATCAATTTTGTTTATAAAAACATCAACATGAGGATTTATTTCAGAATCAAGATCTTGATCAATGTGTAATGCTGAAAAATCATCAATAGTCTCTGGGAATATTCTGATCTCAAGATCATCCTCAAACACTTTCCAATGTTTAACATTGTTAGGCATATAAGGTCTATATTTCACCTCTACATCATACCTGAGTTTGGGTGGCATAGGGACTCTGGAATTACTTGCTAAAACAACCAGAGAATTGGCCATGTCATTCTCTTCTCTTGGAATAAATGAAATGTTGAAAGCCAAGAAAAAACTATGAATTAGATCCCAGACTTCATTTCTGTAACTTCTAAGTTGAGGGTTCTTAGCTTGATAAATGTTTTTGATCTGATGGACAATTAACTCGGTATCCCCAAACATTGATATCTCTTTAGTCCCAAATGTCTTTTGCAGCCCTCAAAACCAAAACAAGAGCTTCATATTCTGCCACATTATTTGTAGCTCCAAATTCTAACTTGTAGGACAGAGATATAATTTCTTGAATAGGTGAAACAAGGACCACTCTAGCACCAACACCTTCCCTAGAAGAAGCTCCATCAAAGAACATTTTCCAAACAAAGGTAATCAGAGGAGAATATTCACAGAGAGTAAGGGACTTATTTATTATTTCAAGAGGGGGCTTAGGGGAATCAATGAGGTGAAATAAGATGGATTCAAAATCAGTTTCAAGTGAAAACATAGGATGATTGGTGGGGTCTGTTTCATCAATAATGATATAGGCCAACTGATCTTCTTTGTATAGTATTCTATGCGCCCCCCCAAGCATGAGAATGGTAGAATATGTTAGGTCCATCTGCAAAGTTCCCCCAAGTCTCTTTATCCAATATCTTGAAAACAACATGCCAAACTTGGGGGGGACATTAGCCACTATGATATCCATGACCACACTTTTCATGGCCAACTGAAACAAGGTCTCGACCAGATCTTTGATGAGCCCAAGACATTTCACTTTCATAGAATCAAAAGAATACGGGTCATGGTAAGTCTTTGTGATTTCTAATCCAAGTTCATCCATGACAGGTTTGGGCATGATATTATGAGAAGACCCTGAGTCCATCAAATAATTATGCAACACCTTTTCATGTATGTTCAAAGATGTATATAAGGGAGGGGATGCATCATCTCTGTCTTCTATCAAGGGACCTAGGATGATTGTTGGCTTCTCATCTTGAAGGTTTGGGTTGCAACAACTTAGAGAGGGACCTTTTAAAATCCTCATTCTTAACTAGCTATGAAAGGGGTACATGGATCCTAATCTTCTGAATTTCATGCTCAAAGTTAAAGGAGGAGGAGGGATTCATAATTTCTCTCACTTCTGGGACATGACCTTTGGCTATTGGTGATGGGTTCTGTGTTTTATTTTCCTTGTTGTTGTTTTCTACGTCTTTAGCAGGCTTCTCTACTCTAGAAGGTTGATAAGGAATGTCAAACTTCCCTTCCTTCTTCTTATACATGAGGTTATATTTATTGGGACTACTATTGGTCCTTTCCCCTTTACTCATCTCATTTATTTGGTTGTCCATGAGGGACTCCTCATATGCGGATTGAGTTAAATGGGGAAAAGGAGATGTGTCTCCAAGACAATGGATTTTGGGATCAATCTCTTCTTCCTCTCCTTCCTCATCAACAACAAGATTATTTTGGAGAGGGGTTTGGATTTTCTGATCATCCCTATTTCTACTTCGGGGTTCTCTTGGAAGTATCTGAGGGTTATGGTTTGGTCTTCTGAATTTACCTCTGTTATCAACATTTTTGGAGTTCTTATCAATTTGATTCCATTCGAATTTCATATTCTCCATCTCTGCCAAAAGATATTTCACCATCTTGGTCAACTCATCTACTTAAGGATGGGATGCAAAAGAACTAGATGTTGAGGCTTCATATCTCCCCCTTCCTCTATCTATATCAATTTTATATCTAAGTCTATAAATCACCAACAGATTGGACTCTACTTCTAGGGATTCATCTTGCATATGAGCCAAGGAGGTAGCTCTTCTCTCTCTTAACAGGAGGCAGGAATCAGGGTCGAAAGAACTAACATAAGTAATTTTAGCAGAGGCTTCTATAGGCTTTATCTTAGAAGGGATCTTATTGTACATTTTGTTGAATCTTTTGGAGAAGTCAAAGACATACTCTCCCTCATTTATTTTTAGGGACTCAAACTCTGTGATATAATAAATAAAGTCTGTTTTATCCCCCCATTGTCTCAAGAAAAAATCATATAAAGCCTCAATCCAAACAATATATCTAGGGGTCAACCCCCTAAACCATTTCCTAGCCTCACCATCAAGAATCTGGACAAAGAATCTCATCCACACATCCTCGTTTTCAATATTTAGATTGTCTTTATAACTGTAGAAGGAAATGAGGTGTTATTCAACAATTATGTCTTCTTCTCCTGTGAATTGGGGCATGTATTTCAGGTAGTATCCAACAGGGAGTGAATTCGTCGGCTGAGGTAAGACTAGAGGGTCATATCTCGCAACCACTATGGCATCCATTATGTTCCTAGGGGGATTAACACTTGCCATAGGGATGATAGCTAGAGGAGAACCAGAAGGAGAGGTAGCGGGAATAGGGGAGGCTGGAACTGAGCCTCCAGGAGGAAAAGGAAGCAACATAGGATTTGAGGAAAAATCTATAGGGCTTGAGGGAACAAATATTTCCTTCTCTATAAAAGAAACAAATTTAATAGCAGGAGGAGTAGTGAAACTGGGAGAGGGGAAATCAATAGGAAAACTCCCAAAATTTAAACTTCTATGAGATCCAACAGATGGTGTAATAGGAAAATGAGAAAAAACTACTAGATTTTCTAAATGAGGATGGTGAAAATCATAAGAAATACCTGGTTCAGCAGTTGAAGTACCTTCCTGAGAGGTCTTTTGTCTTATGAAATTTTTCTTCGGGTCATATTCAGGTGTTGCTAGAGGAAACTGTGGGGTAGACCTCATGTGTCTGCCTCTAGAAGCCACAACTGAAACAATGGATTCATAATAGTCGAGTCACCAGGTGCACAGTTGAAATTTTATATGTACTAAGTTCTGATGCACCTTCAGAACTAGTAATATTTTTCGTTCAATCCCAGGGAGAATATTCAATTCATCCTCGACAACGACGCCATAAATGTTAGCACTAGAAGTCACCTCTGGATTGCAGCAGAGGTAAGCCCAGTAACCATCAGTTTGTAAGTCACAATGAATAAATTAAAGGAGGTCGAATGGGCACAAACTCAATAAAATATTTCTTTAACTCAGAAATCTGAACCAGACAATGCATGAGCAAATGATGTATTGATTTAACTTCAGTCAACAAGTTGTAGTAAAGGGTGAGTAGGGGGGAGAACATGTGAGAATATGTAGAGGTCTACTATGGACATCAGATCTTCCAATAACCTAAGGAAGAAAAGATTCAAGAATAAGATCCTCTTGGACCTAAAACTTAGCGAAACTAAGAGAACGGTATAACAATATTGCAATCAAACCTCCATTGTAATAGAGTCACAACAACTCATGTGAATCCTTCAATCATGAACTCTCATTATCAGATGAAAAAGAGTGGACAAATAAGTTGACTTAGATTAAACAAGATGTCTCAAATATCTTTACATAACAGATAACCATAGCTGCATCAAAACATTACAATCGAGAGCCTAGCTCAACCATCGACACTAAACAAAATGGAAAAAATGCCTACATATACTCTGAATTGGCTCCAACTTCCTAAGGCGATCATTTCATGCTTTCAAAGCTTTGCGTTAATGAGCTTCTCTATCAGAACACACATGCAGATGTTGGTCATACTGCCCATGCAATCTTCTGTCAAACTAGACTGACAATCTTCTTCCACTATTTGTCCCTCTCTGGACTTCTATTTATGGAAGGAGATGATGTCTCACCCACCTTCCTCATTTTCATTAACTGTTTCATCGAGATCTGAGTGGGAAGAGTCAACACCTGTGCTTGAAAGTCATGGTGGCCTTTCCTTCACCATTTTTTATTTTTTGGATGCTTAAAGGGAAGACATGAAGGTGGACAAAGGTGGAGCTGATGAGAACTCAACTAGGAAATGGGCGGTCATGCAGAAATATGCATCGGTGGAATGATGATTGGGAAAATGTGAATGATAGGATGTTGATGCTGAGAGGTAAAGGCACAGGGGTGATATGGCAGAAGAAGGTGACGTGGAGGCAGAAGGGAGGCTGTAATGGTAGTCTTAGTGGGGACAACAACGACCCAGGTGGAAGCGACACGGGAGACATGTGTCACGAAGTGAGTGGAGGGGAGGTAGAGAGGGGATGTGACATGAGGTGGGAGTGGGATACATATGGAAGGCGGTGATAAGAAGCACAGGAAAGAAGGGATGTGATGGGCGGAGAGATGAGTGAGTGGAGGATAAGTGTTGGAAGGAAACGAGGGTGATAAGTGGAGGCAGTAAGTGGTCTACTCAGAGGGGGGGTGGTGGTAATAGGTTTTGACCAGGGGGGCGAGGGTCAACATTAATGAGGAAGGGCCACGATAGTGGGGGGGGGCGCACTAAAAAACCACCAACTCAAACCCCCCCGCCCCGTCGTTAAAGGTATAATGTCGGGGGGGGGGGTCCGATATGGATCCTACACCATATATATGAGCATGCATATATTATCCACCCATATCTACGCGCCCTTTAGCACAACGTGCTCGAGCACAAAACTTACGATAAACGATAAAAGTGGGTTTTTGGCCCTCTATTTGTCATTTTTTTCCCATGGGGATATTTTCTAGGGAAAAAACCCCTCCATACAAACATATGTGACAACAGGAACCTCCAATTCATCGAAATTTAAAAAGGCGTCTCCAATAAAAATGTTCTTAATATGGCCACCTCAAAAATCTTTGAAGGCCCTGTAGCAAGAAGTAGAAGAAAGGGTATAAAAAAAATAGAGAAAGCTAGTGGTTCTACGGTTCAAGTTTTGAATTTCTTATCTCCATCGTTTATTGATCCTCAATAAAATATGGGATATTGTGAAGAAATAAATGAATAAGAAATAAAGGATGAAAGACACGATGAAGGAAGAATAAATGATGAAAGGAAAAGGAACCCAAGATGAAGACAAAGGATAATTCCTCTGGCTCTTGAAGATGAACAACATCAGTTACCAAATATTCCTCCTAGTGTATTACCGGTATTTAGTGGTGATGGTATTATGAATCCTAATAAGAACATCGATTAGTTTATGACAATTTTTGATATTCATTTGGTAAGACATGATGCTATGGTTATATTTTTCCTACAAACTTTGATTGATCCGTATTATGATTGGTATTTGTCTCTACCATAAAAATCAATCACCTATTTTGATGATATCAAATATGCATTCATGAACATATATGCTCATCTTGTGGCATATCACACTCTTCTTACTCAGTTTACTCAAATCCATTTATAAAAGAATAAAAAAATTAGATGTTTTGATCTCTGATTTTTTAGGATGTTAAAACAAATCCCTAAATACCAACATCCTAATGATCCTATTATTCTTGGATGCTACAAAAATGATATGCTGCAAATTTCAAATATGAAACCAAGTCTGCAAGAATTAATACATTGGAAAGTGCCATGCAAAAGGCATAATAAATGGACGAATATATGTTAGAAAGTCATGTTGACCCAACTATTATTTTTGGAAGAGTTAAACGAAAAATGACATCTCTTACTGTTTCAAATCAAACTAGAGTTGTTTCAACATGAAATGTAGAAGATAGAGGTGTAGGGAGAATGTGTTAAACGTTCCTCCACCAAATGATGTTCCACGTGAAAGATAGGATGCAAACATTTCCCAAATGAATATAACTATTAGAAAAATGAAATATGAGATAATTCGGTTAAGGAGAAATGAATAAAAAATCCCCTGACAATAGTACTAGAATCTTGGATCTCCTTCATATGGTTTCAGAGAACGACTTGAAAAAAAACCAGAATATTAATGATTATGTTCCTAGGTTGACTGATTTCAAAATCCTAATGTTGTTGTAATGGAGGAAAACATTGATGAATTCCCTAAAGAAGATGACTATTTCTTGGACCCCCTAGAAGTCAATAATTAAGTATATTATAGAACCCTGGAATCTATGGATATGTGTGATGATATGCTACCATTTTCGAAAGGAGATTGGATAAAAAGAGAGGAATATTTCAATAAAGAGCGAGATAATGTGGTTCAAACTAGGGCTCACTTGAACAAGATGAAAGGGAAAAATCTAGCCCCCCCAGAAATGGATAGAACTAAAGTATTTAAAAATGGATCAATGGGTTCTTTCATTTCAGAAAACATTTCTCCTCAAACAAATCCTAGAAATACAACCCAAGTTGTCTAAGGGAATTATGAAAAAGTACGATCTACAAGAATGGCTTACAATGTTGTTTATGATTTAACCAAGTTGCATATTACTCTTCCATTCTTGGAAGTGGTAAAAATACCTCAAAAAAAAAAAATCTACTCAAGGTGTTGGGAAATGAAGACAAACATGAAACAAGGGTAGAAGCAACAATCATGAATAATCAATAACAATATACTACTCCACTTATGAAGACAGGAGGTAAAATCCCTCCCTTATTTGTATATTTGGAAACACCTGAGTTGATATTACATAATTTCACTGTGGATAGCGGTGCCACAAATAATATAATATCTCTTTCAACAATGGAATTTGTCGATTTATAATGCACAAAATATTATGAGGTTGGAGAAAGTATATATGCAATTGATTCAAGAAAGGTTCCTACATATGGAGAGATTAAGGATTTTTGTGCATGGATAAGCTTTGCACCACATATGAAGACAATATTTACTACAATAGTGGTTTACCTACTTGCATCATATGGTGTGGTGTTAGGAAGGGAATGGTGTTTTCCCTTGGGAGGATATATAATGAATGATGGAAGTTGTATGATGCTCCTAAACAAATATGGTAGGCTTACATGAGTGCTTCATGAGTAGAGGAATCTAATTGAATTAAAAAATAAACAAATTGAGGCAATGGATAACTTCAATGATTCTTGTCATGGTAATTATTCCATTTCGAGTGATGAATCAGTGATTATATTCCATTCCAAGGATTTTGGATTTTTTTTATGATGGTGACTCTTCAAAATCAAGAGATGGAGCAAGTGTGGTGTTCAAAATCCATCAAGAATAATTGCATCCTCATGCATTTAGGTTGGAATTTGAATGTAGAAACAATGAAGTAGAGTATGAAGCATTGATCCAAACATTGACACTTTCTCATTAGATGTAAATCATTGATATCATAGTCACGGGAGACCCTGTGTTAGTGGCTAATAACATCTAGATAAAATATAATATCAAAAAGGAAAGATTGAAGGCCTATGCAACAAGAGTTTGGGATCTCATCCAAACATAACATTCATACCAAGAGAAAATAATCAAAAGGCCAATTCATTGGTGACTTCACCTTTTATTTTCAATTTGGAACTATCATTTCATGATTCATTCCATGTCAAGATGATATTTATCCGATTAGTACCAAACAATCAATTTTTTTGGAAAGTATTTGAAAATGAAGAACACATTTTTGAATTCCTTATGGAAGAAATTTTTTTGGAGCAAAGAACTAAAGAATATGAGTTTTTAGAAAATCATAAATCTGAAGACTTGGTCCACAAAAGTGATTTTCATGTCAAAATTTTGATCCTTCTAGAATCTCTTTTTACTAGAGATGATAAAATATGGAATAATAAACTAGGTGATGAACCGTCACTTAGAAAAATCCAAGACACTCAAAAAGTGAATATTGGAACTCAAGAAAATCCTAAGTATCTGAACTTGGGAAGCACATGTACCTATGATGAGACTAAACAATATATCAAGCTTTTCAAATATTTTAAAGATATTTTTTCATGGAAATATGATGATTTGAAGGATTATGATAAGAGAATAATTCAACATATCATACCTATGAAAGAAGGGACCAAGCCTATTATATAGAATATAAGGGTGATCAAAACTAAATTTAAACCTTTGGTTAGTCTCAAACTTGAAAAGATGGAAAAGGCCAAAATCATTTTTTTCAATTAGACATTCAGGTTGGATCTCAATTCTAGTGGTGGTTAGAAAGAAAAATGGAGAAATCTATTTATGTGTTGATTTTCAAGATCTTAACAGATCATCTCTGAAGGATAATTATCCTTTATCTAATATTGAAATTTTGTTACAATAGGTAACTAGTTCTGCATTAATGTCTACATTAATGTCTACGCTTGATGGATTTTATGGATATAATAAAGTTCTTATTGCAAGTGAAGATAGACATAAGAAAACTTTTATAACACCTTGGGGAACATATGCCTATATAGGAATTCCCTTTGGATTGATGAATGTTGAAGCTACATTTCAAAGATCTGTGGATCGCGCACTCAAAGATGTGATATGAAGGATTATGGCAGATTATCAAGATGATCTAATAATTTATTCAAAATTGAGAGAATAACATGTCTCACACCTCAAAACAAAATTTGAGCTTTGCATATTATATGGAATATCTCTCAACCCTAAGAAATGTTCATTTGCAGCTTTAGAAGGGAAATTGTTGGGTCACAT
>SNQJ01S0013811.1:159051-172715 GCA_010110895.2 Picea sitchensis
GAGTTGTGAAGTAGTTTAACTCAGTTAAGTGAGTTAAGCCCAGTTGTACTAGTTGTAACTGAACTTACACTAGTGAGAGTTCAATGAATTAATTATTAATTAATTCAAATCAGTGAACTCACATGAAACTGAAGATTCACCATGGTTAACTACATGCATGTCATATCCAATGGAGACCCAGTTGAGATAACAGGTGAAAGGGACAGTTTGGCTATAAATTGTGATTTGAGTGAAGTGCACTCATGAAATCACACATGCAGTGGCAGGGATTGTCCAGAGGAGGCAGGTTGTCTGGACACAGAGAATTGGCACATGTATTTGCTGATTTTTGTATGACAGTGTGAGATGATTGTATTGTACTGAGAGATCTTGGATTAGAGTTTTGTATGATATTGTTTCATGATCCATGATATACATAATATATGATAGTGGGGTTTTTAGCTTTACGCTTTCCCAGAAAAACTTCCGTGTTATGTGTTCTTGATATTTCACTTTGTGATTGTGGTTTAATTTCCGCAAGAATAATAGTAGAAGCAATTATGTATTTAACAATGTCATATAATTGTTAGATCAGGATAATCGCAGGAAATACTTAATTTGTATTGAAATTTCTACAGAAATTGAATGAAACAATCTTTGACATTCTGAACTAGTCCTTTTTTAGAACAACCCTATTTTTCAAAGAAGATGATGATGTTGATTCAAACCAACAACCATCATAGGAGAAACTTAGTGAGACAAGTATAGATGGATTTTAGCTTCCTCTTTCCAAGGAAATAATCAAACCTTGGGAAGAAAACAAGAATAATAAGTGTAGAACATGTATTGTATATGAAAAGGATGTCACCTTTAGTATTCTAGATTATACCAAACTGATCCAGTTCTAGAGTTCTGGATTCCTTCAAGTAGGTTCATATTCACCTGCTCCAGTTCAAGAGCATATTACAAAATTCCAACATTGTTATCAAGTTGGTCACGTGGAAAATCAATGTTTTGATATTCATCCTTGTGTGAATTGTGGAAAGAACAATCATCTTTCGGACAAACGTTCCAAACACAAGAAATTTGCAAGAGTAAGGAACCACTATGGGTGAATGACTTCTTGGAAATGGTCATCGATAGTCAAGAATATATATTAGCCATATCAATGAATTCACTCTCAATTATTGACACATCTTGCAATGGAAAGATTTACATCTTCTCATCTTGTACCTTATAGGGGGGAATAACATCAACGATTGATAGTCAGTATTCAAGTTTTGAATTCCTATCAATCGAACTGTAACAAATGAGCGCGATTTGGTTTGTGGTCATCCAAAACTACCAAATTGGTTTTTTCTTTTCCTTAAACAATCATTTAGTAAAATACTTATAACTTATGCTAGACAACTATTTATGGTTTTCCTTAAACCTCCACTTAATAAAATAATTACAACTTATTCTAGCCAACAATTTATGGTCATCTTTAAACCAACATTCGAGAGCACTTTCAATTAGTATAATACATTAGCTTATAGCTTCTATCTAACTTAGGAAATGTTTCAAAATTCAGCCTTGGAAAATCTTTGATGGAACATCATAATCCAATTCAAAATAGAGAGGTACATCAAGCTTTCTCATTGCTCTCAGAAGATATGTCAGGGTAAATATTAATAAAATAATGTCTCTGAAGTTTTAGGCGTGGCAATTGGAAAACAATTTTATTTCCTTAGGATATAGAATCACAAATTTGAGACAATATCTGCAGGTTGACCTTGACAATAATGATAAATTTTACAAAGTATTTATGACCAACTTTGTTATGAAAGTTTCAAATATGATTGACTTGAAAATAAAAGAAGAAGACTTTCCATCCCTTGTTCATATAAAGAAATTAAAATCATGTGGGATTAAAATAATCAAATTTTAAAAAGAAATATTGGTTGATTGTGACACTATAAGTATCAAAAAGGGATAATCATATCTTAATTTAATTGAAATGGATCTAGTTGGAAAAATCGTAGAAGTTGATGACCCAAATATAGTATTAAGTTCTATGTTTATGACAAAGGAACAATGTGAAAAAAAAAATGGAATTATTGAAATCTGCATCAGCCGAGAAGTTTAATAGTTTGACTGAGTATTCAGAGTTAGAAGTTAAAAGTTGGTCAGTTATCTACATGAACAAGAATGAATATATTGAAGATGTTTTGCTTCAACTTTCAATTGATTTATGAGATATGGAAAATTATTTATTGAATATAAAGGTAAGGCATGGGATAATTTTTGTGCCTATGAGAGATTATATTGAAAGTTGGTTAAAGAATGTCTTAATCAAAATAACTAAACCAGATCAAGAAGTGGTCGTTACAACTAGTCGAGGAATTCCAATAAAGGAGAATACAAAAGGCACTTCAACAAGCAAATATGATGAGAGATAAATCCATCATAGTGAGTAAACTAATCACATCTTTCATAATTTCTCTATTATTTTTCCTTCGTGTTCAAGAATCATCCAGTTGTGTCTTATCATTCTTGAAAAACATCACTGATTTCTGGTTATCTCCTTCTTTATTCTTTTTAGGTCCTTCCCTGTTCCATTTTATTTTACGGTCCACAGGAGCCCCATCCCAGACCATTTGGACAAATGCTATTTTATTTTCACACTCGTAAGACAATTATTATTTTTTTGAACCTCCAAGAGAACTACTTTGGGGTGAAACTTTAATGATATCTTAAAATCTAAGTTTATTGAGAATGAGATTTTTTAAGTTCACCTATCATATTCTCTCTTATTTTGAATGAAATAGTCTTTTAATTTTCTCTCAATTATGGACCTATGTATTTCCTTGCTATGATTGTGATCCAGATTATTTTTGGAATGAAATGAAAGGAGAGTAATTATAATGAAGTACTCATGAATATTTCTAGAAACAACTAAATAGAACAATACTTGATTTCTATTAACGAAATAATTGTAAAGAGACTACAGAAATATAGAGTGCAAGACTCGCTAGAATGGTGGAAGCTCTGTCTTTAAGAAGATATGTGACGGCTATGCTCATTCACCAATAGATGATCAAAATGAGGGTCTTAAGGCGTTTTTATGATAAACATGAATTCCAAAACCCTAGACATCCAAAAACCTAACCCTAGGAGATGAAACACTGAAAGTCATATGGGCCCCGTTTGGGTAAGTTAGTACATTAACTTCCCGAGGTCATAAATTTTGCATATGATCTCTTCTTTAGGCACGTGATAGCTTGTTGGAAAGGTATTTTTGAGAACTATGCATTATGCCATCAAAATCTGACTTCATCTATTGTTTGACTGTGGAGAGCCAAAAAAAGATTTTTTATGGCCCCAAAATGGCCCTGGAAGTACAACAAGATGTGATGACATGAAAACATACAAAATAAGCCAATTTGATTAGGTGGGAAGCCACCAATATCCACTCTGAAGATGTGTAGGGATTCAGACAACCCCAGAAGTGTAGAACCCACAATTACAATGAAGTACAAAAGAACCTGCTACACTAAAAACTGACAAGAGGGGCCAATTGGAAAAAGTGGGTGGCCACCAATATCCACCTAGATCAATCCTCCCCCCTTAGGAAGTAATGGTCTCCATTGTGTTGAGTGCCCAGGGAAGAGGGGAAAGCACTCTGAAGCTTGGTGATATGCATGCCTTGTTGGAGAAGTTGTGCTTCTTGGCTTGTGGAAGACTTTCAAAAACCTGTTGCTAGAGAGGTTGAATCTATTCCACCAAATTGTTATTTCTCAGTTTGATGGGGCATTATTCAAGCACCATTGTAGGTGAAGAAACAATATGTTCTTTATATTCAACAATATTGTTTTTCTAGATAGAGGGTGTTGAGGCTGCAGTGGTTGTAGTGGTCTTTTGTGTATCCTTTGAACATTATGTGAAGAGTATGAATTTTGCATTATGACAGATTACCTTTCAGCACTTTTTATGTGGAGAAGTAGTCAGAACTACCTCTGGTATCCTATATATTTGATCTCCCAGAGTAATAATGACACTACGGGGTCTAGAGACATACACAACATGACATTTCCACATATATGATTGGCCCAAAAAAACATCACATACATAAAAATGAGAAACATCACACACTAGCTCATCCTTGAAGGGATGGATGCCATATGACAGGCAACACTGCTAGCTGACACAAATATCTCATCCCTGGTGAAGCCACCTGATGTTGTATGGTTGTGGGTGTGGTGTTGTCAACAATCCAAATTGTTTGATGACCTTAACTGAGATGAGGTTATTATGGTTCTCATTAACAACAATGAAATGCAATGGGGTCCCCTTCACCCACATTTATGAATGGAAGAGGTTCCTCCCCTCTTCAGGATCTACTGGTTCTTCTAGTTGAATTGTTGTGGTTGCGAAAATAGCATTGGGGTGTGCATCGATGAACTGTCTATTTTCAATATTTGTTGGATCATATTCAGAATCAGGGTTATGCTTTGTGTCTTTGACCTCAAACAACAATGAATGTTTTGAGCGACATTCATTGGTGTTGTTCTAGGGGATTTTGTGGAAGTCACACTACTTCCCAGTGTCATTCTTCATCTTTAATTTACCCTTCTTGTCCTGTGTCTTGGAATGGTTGTCTAGAGGATGTTGGTTAGGTTCGTCTTTACAATGCTTTGGTTGTTGCATATTTGCAGACCCAAATTCCCATTTTTTCTTGTGCCTAAATTTTTGCTCGATTTTGACATCATATCGATAGGAAACTCCCAATGGTGAGATGTTTAGGAAATCCATTTCGGTTTGGATGTACCTATGCAGAGCCCCACGGTATTTCAGAAATAGATGTTTCTCAGAGTATTTGATACCCATCTTGGTGCACAAGGTATGGAAATTATTTGTGAACTCCAACACTATATGGCTCTTCTCTTTCTGTAGTGTGGTCCATCTCATGTACTAGTCTTCATAGTTATCAAAAAGATAGTATTGTTCTTTGACCGCATCCACCAAAAAATCCCAAGTGGGCTTGACCCTATATATTTCAGATTCCTCTGTGGAACTTTGGTCCCAGTAAGTTTCCCACCAATGTTTGACATGGGGGAGAGCCTTGAGGAGTTCAAAGGTGATCTTTTCCATGTTGGAAAATTTTTGAATAGAGAAGTAACCTTCTAATATATTTAACCATTTTTATAGGGAATTTGCATCTATCTGACCTTCAAATATGGGAATATCAAAATTAACTTGTACCTTGAAGGGATATGTTCCTCCAAAATGGTCACTTGATGAAGATGCGCCTATTTCTATCGGCAGGTGTTGAAGGATGTGTGCAAAATTCCCCATCATTTTTTCCATCTATCATGCGAGAGATTTCTCAAGAAACAAGTTAATAGAATATTGTTCTCCCTTGTTTTTATTTTCTTCTTCCATCGAGGGTTATTGGGAATGCGAGAGTTATTTTCCTCAAGAGAGACAAGATAGAGACCCAATTAGCTATACTCGGACCTCATCGGGGACATGCGTGGAAAAAATGATTAAGAGCATATTTCTCTGATACCACTGATCCAAATTATTTATTAAAATGAAAGCAGATTAATTATAATGAAGTACTCATGAAAATTTACAGAAATGATGAAATACAAAAATACTTTATTTCTATTAATGAAACAATTTTAAAGAGATTGTAAAAATACAGAGTGAAAGGCTCACTAGAATGGTGTCAGTTCTATCTCTGAGAAGAGATGCAATGACTATGCTCATTCGCCAGCAGATGATTACAATGAAGCTATGAAGGCATTTTTATGATAAAAATGAATGCCAAAACCTTAGACATCTAGAAACCTAACCCTAGGAGATGAAACGCTAAAATTCATTTGGGCCTCGTTTGGGTAAGTTATTACATTAACTTCCCAGGGTTGTAACGTTTGCATACGATCTCCATTTTAGGTGCGTGATATCCCTCTAGAAAGGTCTTTTTGAAAACTATGCATTGTGCCCTCAAACTTTGACTTTGTCTACAGTTTGATTGTGGAGCCAAAAAACCATTGTTTAGGGCCCCAAAATGGCCCTGGAAGTAAAACAAGATGTGCTGACATGAAAACATACAAAATAAGCCAGTTGGATTAGGTGGGAGGCCTCCAACATCCACTTGGAATATGTGTACGGCTTCAGACAACCCCAAAAGTGTAGAAAACAAAATTACAAAGAAGTAGAGAAGATCTTGTTGCACTAAAAACTGACAAGAGGGGCCAGTCGAAACAGATGGGTGGCCACCAATATCCACGTGGATCAATCCTTCCCCCTTAGGAAGAAATGGTCTCCATTGCCTTGAGTTCCTAGGGAAGAGGGGAAAGAATTTTCTAAATCTGAAGCTTGGTGAGTTGCGTTCCTTGTTGGAGAAGTTGTGTTTCTTGGCTTGTTGAACACTGTCACAAACTTGTTGTTGGAGGGGTTGAATCTATTCCAACAACTTGTTGTCTATGGGTTTGATGGGGCATTGTTTAGGAACCATTGTAGGTGAAGAAACAATATCTTCTTTATCTTCAACAATATGTTTTTGCTAGATAGAAGGTGTTGAGGTTGCAATGGTTGTAGTGGTCTTTTGTGCATTCTTTGAAAAAACTGTGAAGAGGATGAATTTTTCAGTATGAGAGATTACCTTGCGGTACTATTTAGGTGGAACTACCTCTAGTATCCTGTAGAGATAACCTACCAGAGTAATAATGACACTATAGGGTCTAGACTCATAGATAGTATGATGTTTTCGCATATATGGTTGGCCCAAAAAAACATCACGAACATCAAGAGGGGAAACATCACACACTACCTCATCCTTAAATCGATGGATGCCATAGGACAAGAGACACTGCTAACTGATGAAAATATATCATCCTTGGTGAAGCCACTCAATGTTGTATAGTTGTGGCTATGGTTTTGTTGACAATCCAAATTGTTTGATGACCTTATATGAGATGAGGTTCTTCTGGTTGTCATTGTCAACAATGAAATACAATGGGGTCCCCTTCACCCACATCTGTGAATGGAAGAGGTTCTCCCCTCTTCAGGATCTATTTGTTCTTCTAGCTTAATTATTATGGTCATGACAGTAGCAGTGGCATCTACATCGATGATCTTTCTATTTTCAATATTTTCTGGATTGGATTTCGAATCAGGGTTTGGCTCCGTGTCTTTGACCTCGACCACCAATAACTGTTTCAAGAAACATTTATCGATGTTGTGCCAGGGGATTTTGTGGAAGTCACGCTACTTCCCAGTGTCATTCTTCATCTTTAATTTACCCTTCTTGTCCTATGTATTGGACTATTTTTCTAGAGGATGTGGGTTAGGGTCATCTTTACCTTGCTTTGGTTGTTGTAGATTTTCATACCCGAATTCCCATTTATCATGGTGCCAAAATTTCAGCTCGATTTTGATAGCATATCGATAAGCAGCTCTGAATGATGAGATGTTTAGGAAATCCATTTTGGTTTGGATGTACCTATGCAAAGCCCCATGATATTTCACAACCATATGCCACTCAGATTCTTTGATACCCATCTTGGTGCACAAGGTATGGAAATTATTTGTGAACTCCGACCTCTTGCCATAGTGTGGTCCATCTCATGTACTAGTATTCATAGTTATCAAAAGGATAATATTGTTCTTTGACTGCATCCAAAAAAAATCCCAAGTGGGCTCGACCCCATATATTCCAGATTTTGTTGTGTAACTTTGGTCCCAGTAAGTTTCCCACCAATTTTTGACATGGGGGAGAGCATTGAGGAGTGCAAAGGTGATCGTTCCCTCTTGGAAAATATTTGAACCTAGAAGTAACCTTCTAATAGATTTAACCATTTTTCTAGGGCATCCACATCGATATGACCTTCTAATATGGAATATCAAAATTAACTTATACATTGAAGGGAGAGGTTCCTCCAAGATGGCCTCTTGATGAAGATGTGTCTGTTGCTATCGTTAGGCATTGAAGGATGTGTGCAAAATTCCCCATCATTTCATCCCTCTGTCGTGCGAGATATTTCTCAAGCAACAGGTTAATAGAATTTTCTGGTCCACCATTTTTATTTTCTGTTGCCATCGAGGGTTTCTTGGATGTGCGATAGTGATTGTCCTCAAGAGAGACAAGCTCGAGACCCAACTGGCTATACTCGGACCTTGTCGAGGACATGCACGAAGAAAAAAAATCAAGAACAACCTACTCTGATACCACTGATATAGATTATTTTTGGAAAGAAATGATAGCAGAGTAATTATAATGAAGTACTCATGAAAATTTCTAGAAACAACGAAATACTACAATACTTGATTTCTATTAATGAAATAATTGTAAAGATATTGTAAAATATAGAGTGCAAGACTCGCTAGAATTGTGGCAACTCTATCTATGAGAAGAGATGTGATGACTATGCTCATTCACCATCAAATGATTACAATGAGGCTCTGAAGGAATTTTTATGATAAACATTACTGTCAAAACCCTATACATCTAAAAACCTAACCCTTGGAGATGAAACGTCAAAATTCATGTGGGCCATGTTTGGGTAAGTTAGTACATTAACTTCTTAGGGTCGTAACTTTTGCATATGATCTTAGTTTTAGGCACGTGATAGCCCGTTGGAAATGTATTTTCAAGAAATACACATTACATCAACAAAATTTGACTCTGTCTTTCGCTTGAATGTGGCGATAAAAAAAAACACTGTTTAGGGCCCCAAAATGCCCTTGGAAGTACAACAAGATGTATTGAAATGAAAACATACAAAATAATCCAATTGGATTAGGTGGGAGGCCACCAGTATCCACCTGGAATATGTGTAGGTATTCAGACAACCCTAGAAGTGTAGAACCCACAATTACAAAGAAGTACAAAAGAACATGTTGCACTAAAAACTAACAAAAGGGGCCAGTTGGAACAAGTGGGAAACCACCAGTATCCATCTAGATCAGAATGCGATCAAGATTTATGATACTATGATGGATGTGAGAATTTTATGATTTTTCATATAATGGTTATTTTATTTCTGTACAATATTCTAAGTATATTGTATTTTAGTATTTGAAATATTCATGATCCTCTTCTTAGGCATTTCCTTGGTGAATATATATTATTTTATTTTTCAATCATTAGAATTTTTATTTTGTTGAGTGATAAAGATCGGGGTTTCTTTTCGAGTATCCATTGTTTTAATATTTGAAGTATCAAGATATATCTTTCAAAACATATAGAGGAGTACCACCTTTATAAAAACACAAGGGGGTATTGTATCCTCATGTGGTTGTTGTTTGGATATTAACCAATATAAACATCAACATTTTTGACGACTCCACTGGGGAGAAAAAAAGGTTGGTTTCGTAGACCATAAATCTTTACAATTCGGCCTGAACCTAATGAGCCCTAGTTAAAAATTGGAATTGGAAATCAAACAAGTGTTCTGCATCATTTGTACAATTTGGTACTATCAATAGAAACAAATAGGAAAGAACTAGAAATATCGTGCGAAGCCTTCACCTATGAAGAAGAAAGAGAAATTGCTAGAAGAAAACGACGAAGAGATCTATTTTAAGAAAAAGATGGAATAATATAAAGGTCCAATAATGAGAAGAAATATTAAACAACTTCAATTTCCATAAGTTATCAAAAGATCCATATCAGAAACAAGAATAACCCTAACCATGGGTGACATAGAGGAAATAAACGAAGTTCCTGAGAATCGGGAAGAGAGACAAAGAATACCAAGAAGAACAAGACCTAGAACTAGTCCACTTAATTTACAAGGGAAACAACATCCATTACTGACCCTTCCCCAAGGAGTTCTACCATTTTTCTTAGGAGATGGAAGCATAGATATGAAGAGACATATTGACCAATTATTGGTGGTTTGCGATATCCATTTGATAGAAAATGATGATGTTATGGTTAGAGTAGTTTTGTAAACTTTGACAAGATGAGCTTATCAATGATATCTCTTCCTTCCTGCTCAATTGATTTCATCATTTTATTATTTGGAAAACATGTTCCTAATTATGTATGTTCCTAAAATTCATTTGAAAAAGGGTGAAAGAATTAAAGACTTTAATTTAAGTTTTTTCGAGAAGTTAAATTAGATTCTAGAAGAGAAACAACCAAATGCTCCTGTTATTTTTGGTTTTTATAAGAGCGTTATTCCCATGAATGTAAATTATTCCATTAGATCATTAGGAATAAATAATTTAGAAGAATCTATTAAAAAAGCAACAAATATGGAGGAATTTATGCTAGAAACAAATGCAGATCATGTGATCATATTAGGGAAAGTTCAAAGGCAAATGAACACTCTTGAAATATCAAATCAAGGAGAATCAACCTCAAGGAATGTTGAGAATCAAGGCTTCAGTGGAGGAATCCTCTAGGGGGTTATACCTAATTTAATAAATAATCTAGACACAACTCAAGAAACGAGGCAAAAAATGGAAATAACTCAAATGAACAGAACCATTTGGCAAATGCATAACAAGCTAACAAGGTTAATAAGAGATGAAAATTTAGTCCCTACAAATCAAAACCCAAGAATTCTTGTCCAAGAACAAAGTAGAAATCCTATTCAAGAACAAATAATAAGAATTGATGACAAAAATGAAGAACATAGGCCAAGAGTGCCTAGAGTGCCAAACCCCAATGTTGTCGTATTGGAAGAAATTTTTGAGAATTTTTATCAAGAGGTTGATATCATTCAAGATGAAATTATTGAATATGTATAGAAATATGAAGGTGAGTCATCCTTTTACATTTTTAAGGAACAAGGAGAGCCTGATATATCCCAATAAAATGTCGTACAAACAAGAGAACAAGTAAATATATTCAAGACAAGAGATGTTGTCGAAAAAGAGGAAGAGAAGAAAAAAACAAATTCTTTAGAAACAAGAAAGAAAGAAAAAGTTGATGATCAGACAAAGAATCCATAATAGATGACCTATAATGTGATTGATGATTTGACCAAGTTAAAAATTACTCTTCCTTTCATGGAAGTAGTGATAATTCCACAACAAATGGAGAATATTTTAAAGATTCTTGATGAACCAAGCACTAGAATAGAAGTGGGTGTCACAAATTCTAGGAAACATCAATATTTTTCATTAGTCAAGCCAAGAGGTAAAGTTTCACCATTTTACATAACTACATAAAATCATGATGTTGTATTAAATAATTTTTTAGTTGACACTGGAGAAACCAATAACATCATGCCCTTGTAATTCATGGATTCACTTGGGATTGTATGTACAAAATACTATGAAACTAGAGAAATCATATATGCAATGGACTCAAGAAAGGTCCTAGCTTACAATGAGATTAAATATTTGTGTGCATGGATAACTACAACACCACACATCACAACAGTCTTCACCATTACAGTGGTAGATTTACCTCCAACCTATGGAGTTGTTTTTGGAAGAGACTGGTGTTGATTTATTGAAGGTTATATTATGAGTGATGGAAGATACATGATGCTTCTTTACAAAGATGGAACAATGGATAGAGTTCCTAGATAATAATAAAAAGTTAGTATCCTTTCAAAAGAAAGAAAATGAATTAATGGAGACTTATATTGATGTAGGGATTAGAAATTACATTGTTATTAGCCTATAACATGTCAAACTTTCAAAGAAATATGAGGAGAATTATTTTCAAGGATTCTGGAATATGTCATTCGATGGTGCCTCCTCCAAATTTGGAAGTGGAATAGGAATTATTTAAAAAAAACCTCAGTCAATTATCTATCCACATTCTATCATATTGGAGTTTCCTTGCACAAATAAGGAAGCAGCATATGAAGAACTAATACAAGGGATGAATCTTGCATTACAGATGAAAGTAGAAAAATTTATAGTAGCGGATGATTCCAAGTTGGTTATAAAACATATTAAAAATAAATACAAGATCAAAAAATAAAGGATGAAGCATTATGAAAAATGAGTAATTGAACTTATGGACTCTTTCAACTCATTCATTCCTAGAGACAGCATCATAAGTCTAACTCACTGGTGGTTGTTGCATCCCTTTTTAATCCAAATGATTTTTAGAGTCAAAATGAATTCCATATTAAGATATTTTTCAGTCCCTTTGTACATGCTAGTCAAGATTACCTACAAGTTTTTGAAAATGACGAACAAGTAGTTGATTTTCTCGTTGATTCAAATGATGCTTATGAAAGTTATAATGATCAAAATCACACACACACACACACAAATATATATATCAAAATATTGTATTGGTCTTGAATCTCTCGTCACGAGAGATGATAAAAAAAACTTCATGATCCAAAGGAAGAGATGTCTGTCAGAAAAGTGTAGGAGACACAAAATATAAACATTGGAACTCATGAATCTCCCAAATATGCAAATCTTGGTACCAACTGCACAAAGGAAGAAATCGAGCAATATACTTCCATATTTAAATAATTTTATGATATTTTTTCTTGAACGTACAATGATCTAAAGGAATATGACAAGTCCATTTTTTAACACATCATACCCTTAAAAGAAGGAGTGAACCCTTTCAAACATAAGTTACAAATAATAAATCCCAAGCTCAAGCCTTTAGTAAAAAATGAATTGGATAAATTAAATAAAGATGGAATAATTTTTCCAATAAGACATTCATAATGGCTATGAAATCCAGTAATAGTAACAAAGAAGAGTGGGGAAATTCACCTTTGTGTCTATTTAAAAGCTCTAAATAGGGAAAGTATCAAAGAAAATTACCACTCCCCAATATGGATATGTTGTTACAAAAAGTTACTGGTTCATCCTTAATGTCTATGCTTGAAGGTTTCTCTGAATACAACTAGGTGTTGGTTGTTGAAGAAGACATACCCAAAATTTCTTTTGTTACAGCTTGGGAGACTTATGCCTATGTTCATATGCCTTTTGGATTAAAGAATGTTGGATAAAATTTGCAAAGAGAAATGGATCATGCCTTTAAATATTTTATTGGAAAGTTCATGGCTGACTATCAAGATTATTTGACCATTCACTCAAAGATTAGAGAATAACATATCAAAAATTTGAGAGAAGGTTTTGAGTGTTACAGATTGTATGGCATATCTCCAAATACGAAGAAATGTATGTTTCTTGTATCAGAGATAAATATTTTGGGGTCTGCAATAAGTAAGGAGGGGATATACATAGATCCATAAAATATTAAGGAAATCAATTATTTGATTCCCCCAACATCTAATAAAGGAGTCCAATCTTTATTTGGAAATATAAAACTTGTAAGGAGATTTGTACCAAATTATGCAGGCATTGTAAATCCCATTAATATGTTGTTGAAAAAAGAACAAAAGTTTGAATGGAATCCATAAATTCAAACAAAATTTACCAAAATCAAACATGAAATCACTACTTCTCCAGTTCTTTTCAGCACAAATTTTGATCAATATTTCATAATATACTCATTTGCTTCAGAGGAAACTATCACTTCAATACTGACACAAATAAATTGTTATGATCCAATGCCATAAAAATGATAAAAAGTCAATAATTACAGTCCACTTCGAGGGGGAAACCTCCTATTACCATATATCCACTTCAAAATACAATATGAGATGAGATAAGATTATCCTAATACTATATCTCCTTGATATATATATATATATATATATATATATATATATATATATATATATATATATATA
>SNQJ01S0013811.1:172765-185522 GCA_010110895.2 Picea sitchensis
ATATGAGACCAAGGGATAAAATTATTATGAAAGGGTGAAATGAAGGGTTCTAGCCGACCTACTAGAAATGTGATAATTCAATATATATGGCTTAACAAGGGGTTTTATACATAACATGGGGATTTTTTTGGGGCTTAACATGACGCTCCTTGTTGGAAGTAGGCTGAAGTGGGAAAGAAATCATGCACAAAGAAGAATGACATTTGGAAGAGCAGTCATGGGAAAGAAAGCATGCAAGAGGAAAACGACAACTGGCAAGAAGCCCAGCACGCAAGCATGCAAGAAGGAGGTGACAACTGGAAGGAAGCAATGCACACATGCAGAGAAGGAAGACCTAACGACAGTAGTTGTTAGGGTTTTGTGTGTAAATGGATGAAGAGCCTGATAGATATAAATATAGATACACAAGTATTATAGAAAGGGTTGGAAGAAGTTTGGTTCACTACCCATGTAGAGTCTGATTGTCTTCATGTAATATTTTGATGAAAGATCTGTTTCTTGTAAAACAATTGAGCTAAGCATAAGAGAGAAGGTAGATATTGGGAATTAGATCACAGGATGTGGAGCTTGGTGCGATCTAGTTCGCCTCACAAAGGTCTTTCCCATATGAGGAGAATTGTAAGCACGAGGCATGATAATTGTAGAACTACCATAATAAGAGAGCCAAGAGCCAAATCTTTGTGGACGTAGCCCAGGAGGGGGTGAACCATGGTAATACCTGTGTAATGTGATGAATGCATGTATATATTTTTCATACTTTTATTAGTTAAATGTTATATGGAATGGATGAATGAATGAGTTATTACATTGCTGATTAATTGTTGTTGAATTATCGAGATCAGAGGCCATGAGGTCAAAGTATTAACCGTAATAACAATAGTTCATAATACAAATCACAATTAATGGCTCATAATGCATACTCTCTATCTCCTACTCAATCCTAGGCTATAAACACCTAAGTCTTACAACCACCCGTTTAAATCTATCTCGGGTGAGACTGCGCAGTGCATCTTGTGTACTATTTTTCATTCTTGTTTACCAGAAGGGCTTATATTTTTAGGATTTTTTGGTACCCTTAAAGATATGAACCCTGAGTCTATAGCACATGTAGTAGAGAGAAGCTGTGTATATTTTTAACCAACAAATGGTTCCCTTTCCATTTAAAGAGGAAAAAGAGAGGACTTAGTAGATGATATAGAATGCATGAGAACAGAATGAGTGAAACAAAAAGACCGTTGAGCCACTAAAAGGGAATGTTGAGACCATGGAGCCCCACGAAAGAATAAATCGAGAGTTGGATGAGAACTAAAGAACTAGATTTTTCCTAGAGGGAGAATAGAAACCCTAGCCTCACACCTCTCAAATATTTGGATACATAGGTGTTTACTGATTTACACGAAGTCTTTTTCTATTATTTTCACCAATGTTACTCCCCTAATTCCTCTATATTCTCGACAGTTCCACTACGATGAAGACATCCTCGAGGAATTAACTACCCCTAATTTCCCATGGGATTCGCTCCATCACATAGCACTCTTTATTTCACAGGAATCCTTTACGCCTCCTAGACAAAACCCCATATACACAATTGAAACCAAAGATTTTCTCCCATCAGGGCATATATATTGGTTTGATAACCCTATCCCTGCCCCCGATGATTTTGAAGAAGGAAACATGGGAAAAATTTCTCCCACCGTCAAAATTGATATTGCCATCAAACTTGGAATCATAGAGGAAATCAAAATCAGTGTTGCATGCTCTCCTGAAGAACTCATATCTTACAAATCTCCCTTCCAGGAATACCAAGACATTTTTTCATGGTCATAAACAGAAATGCCCAGCCTTGATCCCTCTATTGTCGAACATCATATAGACACACGGCATGATGTCACACCTATACGACAAATGAAACGTCCATTACACCCATCCAAAGCGGTAGCCATCAAATCTGATATTGACAAGTTACATGCTACAGGGTTCATATACCCCATCGCATATACATCATGGGTCTCCAACACCATCCCTGTTAACAAAAAATAGGTCACTATCCGCGTATGTATGGACTTTCAGGATCTCAATCACACCTATCCCAAAGAAAATTATCCAACGCTCTTTATCGAACAAATTATTGATGATTGTGTCGGCCATGAGGCTTTGTCCTTCATGGATGGTTTCTTTGGCTACAACAAAATTCAGATTCACCCAGCCGATCAATACAAAACCAAATTCACTACCCCTTGGGGTACTTTTGCATATCGTGTCATGCCTTTTGGCCTCAAGAATGCTAGTGCCACTTTTCAACGTTCCATGACATACATTTTTCACGGTTTGGATCAAATCATCCTCACTTACTTGGATGATCTCATCACTCAATCCAAGAAACACACTCAACATCTCAATGACTTACGCATTGTCTTTCACAGGTGTCGTCAATATAATATCTGCTTGAAGCCTCTCAAATGTGTATTTCGTGTCACCATTGGACGCCTTCTTGGGTTCATTGTATCCCAACACGACATCACAGTAAACCCCCTCAAGGTCCAAGCCATTACAGAAATCCCCCCCCCCTCGGAATTTATGCTAGCTGCAAAGCTTACAAGGAAAAGCTAACTTTTTATGTCACTTTGTCCCCGATTACACCACTCGTGCACACATTTTCCTTCGCCTCTTACAGAACAATATCCCATTCCAATGGGAAAAACATGCCCAAACCTCTTTTTATGATCTTAAAGAGGCACTCTCCAATGCCCCATTGATTAGCCCACCTGACTATGACCGGGAATATATCCTCTACTTATCGGCCTTAGTAGTCTTAGTAGCAGGAGTTCTCGTCCAATTAGGGGATGATGACCATGAGCATGTAATTTACTGCATTAGTAAAAACCTTTCAGGACCACCCTTGAAATACAATCATGAAGAGAAACTCTCCCTTTCATTTTTCCTCACAATCCAGAAACTATGCCGTTACATCTTGCTTCGAACTACCAAGGTTGTAGCAGATTCCAACCCGATGTAATACTTTCTAAGTCACCGAAAAATTAATGGAAAATTTGCCCAATGGATCATCATATTTCAGGAGTACGACCTAGAATTTTCAAAACCCAAGAGAAAGAAATCCCTCATCCTTTCCAAACTCATTATGAAATTTCCTTCCAATACTACCAGTTCTCCTGTCAATACAAAATTTCCTGACAAACATCTCTTTTACATCCTCTTGGATGACCTTCTGGTACAACAATCTCCTCGTCTACCTCCAAACACAACGGTTTGGAAATCACCTTTCCTGAGATGGTCATCGACTTATTCGACACTAGGCCTCTCGCTACCTCCTTGTCGGTGATATCTTATATCCACGAGGGTTCAACACCATACTTCGACAATGTTTGACTATTGGCGAAGCTGATAGAGTCTTGAATGACTGCCACAATGACGTTTGCGGTGGCCACCTCTCGAGGATGTCCAATTCCCCAAAACTCATTCAAATGGGCTACTTTTGGCCCACATTGTTTCACAATTGCATCCACGCTGTGAAGCACTGTAACAAATTTCAGCTATATGCCAACAAAGCAAGAGCACCACCCTCTCTTCTCCACCCAGTCATCCATGTTGGCCCCTTTTGCAAATGGGGCATATACTTCATGACCTGCAACCCTCCATCTAGCAATGGACACAAATACATCGTCATGGCAGTCGATTACTTCACCAAGTTGGCTAAAGCAATGTCCATCTTCAACAACACCGCTGACACTGCAGTTCATTTTTTCTTTAACCATGTCATCTCCTGCTTCGAAGTCCCACTACAGTTAGTCTCTGATCATGGGAAACACTTCGAGAATGAGATTTTCATCGAACTCTCCTCCAATTTAGGCTTCTCCCATGATTTCACCTTCCCATTCTACCCTCAGTCCAACTGACAGGTAGAGGCGGTCAACAAGGTCCTCAAAACCATGTTGTAGTACACGGTTAACATACATAAGACCAATTGACACCATATGTTGTTTTCTACACTATGGGCTTATCGCACGGTAGCTAAAACTTCCACTGGTTTAACACCATTTCATATTTTCCATGGGGTTGAGGCCACTCTCCCCATTGAGTGTGAAATCCACACCTTACACACTGCTATTGAGCTATTACCCGACACTACTCCAATGGATCAACATTTGTTGAACTTAGACTCACTATATGAAGACTTTCGGTCATCATTACAGAACAATGAAGTAGCCAAAAAATGGTCGAAGTCCACCTTTGATTGCCATGTCAATCTTTGATCAATCAACGAAGGTGACCTCATCCTTGTTTACGATATCACTCACGATACCCTCAGCCATGGAAAATTTGAGTCATTATAGCATGGACCTTACATCATTCAAAATTTCCTCACCAAAGGCGCATACATCCTGGCCTCTCCTGAAGGCCACCCTCTCAAAGAACCCGTCAATGGGTTGTACTTAAAGAAATTGTATGCCTGAACATAACCATTCTACACTAGGCTTTTTCTTTTTGTACACTTTTTGTTGAGTTTTTAATCTTTTTGTTTCCTCCATGCCTTGCATCTAATCTATCATTTTTGTTATTGACATATGCCTCCTCCATCGGCCTACCACATCTGTTACGTCCATGGATCTATCCGTTGGACACAGAATCTCGCTTCGGCTGCTTGGGCCTTTTATATCCCCTCACATGAACTGCTCCACTCTAGTGGCATATGCCTAGGCTCCGCAATCAGTAACCAAGAATAATACACAGCCCTCATTGGCCTCCTTGTCGAGGCCAGTCACCACTATTTTTTTCACCTTAGCATCTTACTCAATTCCCAACTCGTTTTCCTCCAGCTCAACAATGTGTACCGTGTCCGTGATCCTTTCCTCTTCCGCAAATACCTGCAAGTTAGACTTTTATCTCGACATTTTGGTTCAATCACATTTACACGTATCCCAAGACAATGAAATCAAATAGTAGATAATATGGCTAAACTAGTGTTAGATTGGAATTTATCACATCAAGTTACCATTACACATACATAACCTATCAAAAGTCTATCACAACATATAAATTAAACATCCTAAACAACATCACAAAAACATCAACACATGTGAACATCACAAGGATCCTAAAATGTATATATATATATATATATATATATCAAATGTTCCATCAATGTTTACAAAAAACAATACAACATGTACAATATCCGTAGGTAGGTGAACTACCTCACCCCTATAAGTACAAAATCAGTGTCACAACACCATATATAAAATGGGCTTGCAAGCCTATATAAATACAACACTACACATACTAGAGACACTCATGGTTACTCTAGGGCTCCACCACCTGGTCGTATTTCTAGAGGAGGTGCCCCACCAGTTAGGGGTCCCTCAGGTCTTGGGGGAAGTCACCCAGTCATAGCCGCCCCCGCTACAGATGCTCTGCAGATCAGGGTCCATAACTCCACCAGAAGGCCCACACACTGCTCCAAGACTCCTCATCCTGGATACGCATCCACATGCCCTCAGACACTCCCTATAGTATCGCCTCCAATCATTGGTGAAAATCCTCGAACTCTCCCTTGGCCCCCTCTAGAGGAGCATGTGACAAACCTGCACCTGGATCATCAAAATGACGTCTCCTTCCTTCTCTCTCATCATTGGATGGCCTCGGACCACCATCATTCCACCGCTATCTCTCCCCTTCCCGTGGCTCTTCCCACGGTGGTATCACTGACCCCTGACATGCTGACACTCTAACCAACTCAACCTTGCATCCACGAGGTCCCACATCTACACAGACAACAAAACAATGATAGCATCAACATCCATCCATACATAAAGAACATGCTATACTATCTAAAGAACAAAACATCAAATATATCACTATACCTCTATGACCGAACACCTCTCTAGGGGGTAGCACAATATTTTTGTCATCCTAGAAATCCACCCCACTTTAGGGGAACTGGAGTATGATCTGTGGCATTTGATGCCACACCCATGCAAGCTCAGCCAAAAAATAATGGCCACCCTCCCCACCCCATTCCAAACCAAGATAGCCACCCACTGCCTCAATCGCAGCTCTCTCACACTCAACGTGTCCAACAACACTCTAGGGCGCAACATGGGAACCATCTCCAAAAACCACGCTACCAATATGGACCCAAATAAAACCTCCCCTGATTCAGCAGCTCAACACCTGTTGAGCTGCCCCACCATCTTGGCATGTAGCATCAAGCCCCAGGAAAAATGCTCACCCCTCAGTGCCCTCTACACGATCCTCAACTGACCCCCACTGATTCGCTGAGTAGCGATAGATCCATACAATCTCACAATCATCACTGCCACACAATGATTCACAAGGACGTCCATCGCCCCAATCCTCACCACTAACCCTGACATGAAATCCTCTCCCGAACAATATGTCTGGGAAAGGTCAGCCAACTGACCATCTCTGGGTAACACGGGCTTGGCAGGTAATGGGGTTTCCCGAAAAGGGAGTCCAGTCAAAAAATATACATCCTCTGTAACATAGAATGCAATATGCTCACCTCACACAATGAAACACTATAGATCCAAACTCCACATCGAAATCAGGAACTGCAGCAGGTACTCCTGTGCCTGCACTAGTGAACACTCAAAAAACTTCAGCAGCCCACAGGCTGCCAAAGGGCCCCGTACAACTGGCTGCTCACCTCTCACTGCCTCTCTCAAATGCTCCCAGTCCTTCCCCCTCCAGTGGACTGGTATCATCAACTAGTCACCTGCTTCCACACATACAATATTTGATCAATCTTCACAACCCATAAAAACACCAAAATCTCCAAAAAAGATAAGTTTTTTCACCCTTCAGCTTTGCCTCAAGGATGTGGATTTTTTCCCCACAGGCGCGCACATATGCATGCCTGTTCATCCCACAATTGCACACTCATGGACGACTATCGATAATACAGGGTTGCATGCATGCGCCCCTGTCACACACACATATGCTCATTCTAGCATGCCTATTCACTACGCAACTGTGCACACATGCACAATTGTTAGGAACACAGTCGCGCATGCATGCACTACTGTGATTTGAACAGGAACGCATCCAATGCATGCTTGTTTTCCCCATTTTGGCACCCCCATGTGAAACTATCCCAATTACATCCAGACAGTCATGCACGTGAATCATTCGATTGCCTGCGCACTAGAGGGACCACCCTCACAAAACCCCCCTGTACTGCCATCCGTATAAGACCTGCCCAAAAATGAAATCCTAATTATTATGCAGGAGGATATGACCACTAACCTGACACTCGTTGGTCCTGAATATGCTGGATCGATCTCCCGAAATCTTCGAATCTCCTCTGAATCTTTTGGAATCTCTTGTCCATTCACTACGACAACATGTACAAATGAAGTGGCATTGTGGGCCCTACAACTATATATAGTTCCTTTACCAAACTTCCAGGATCAATTTTGGGATCTCCGAGCATCCATTTTCAACCATGGGATCAGGATCCTATTGCCTACACAGTCACACTCCCTGGGCCACCATCCATCCTCGGCCCCTGGGGAGCATTTTAATCACATTATGCCTAGGTACGCATGCTCATGTTCCACATTATCAAATAACTATTATATGTTCTTTATGTTCATATATTGTTCACGTCGGGTATTCGGTTTTAATATGTGCAGGTACTCAATCATCACAACTCAACGCGCAACCCTTTCAGGTATATGATCGATACTGGCATATATTCATTCCCTTTGAATATCAATTGCATCTCCTAGTCACACCCTCCGATATTTTCCTCCAGGGTGCCCCCATATGGCTCTGCATTACTCACACCTCTGTGTTGACGGGCGAAATTGACCGTCCGTCAACTGGGAGAGTGGAACCGGTCTGGGGTTGTCTAAATAACCCAAGCCATTTGGAATGGACCACCCTGACGAGTTTAACGGCTCCGTTGGCTGCCCTAAGGTCTCGTATGGAAACCAAAGAGAAATGATCTGAGTTAAGAAATCTAAAGGGAAACTAGAAACTAATAAAACAAAGACAAAAAACTAAACTAATAAAAGAAACTTAAACTAAAATAAAGGAAACTAGAAACTAATAAAGAAAACCTAAACTAACTACACTAATCTAACTATAAATTACTAACTACTTATATATACAAGATACTAACTATGATTATAATAACTCAAATCAACTACCTAATTATTAGCTATGATATTTCTTATTCACAAATATACAATATAGACAAACTACAGATTTAGTTAAAACCTGCAAAACTCATGTGATTGCTGCCCTGAGATAGCCAAGGGTCTCTTTTTTATCTTTTTGTATTTATGAAAGGGAAAGAAAGCTAACTGAAATTGGACAATCTAATATATATTACTGAAATAAAACAATGTAGTCTAAATCTATCTAAACTATCATTTATATTAAACTACTTAGTCATAAACAGTAAACATCTAACTAATTGACCTGGAAACGCTCCAAGTCTGCCCTGTGTAGGATGACTTCTTAAGCTGGTTGGAGGAATAAATTCACACCATTTAGTCCTTAAGCTTCTCGAAAACGATCATCTATGCTGCTTCTTGAAGTAAGTTACAGGACAAACAAGACATAAAGGAAATCATAACAGTTTTATGATGATAAATCTCTGCAGTAAGGGAAACCTATTATGCAACAAACTTATATAACAATTCAATCTACGAAGAAGACAAAGCTATCATTCACAAACTGAACTCACAATCGTTATGTCCTTTATCTCTTTGGAAGCAACAAGATATGTATAACAGTAAAGAAATTATATCATTTTCATTTGATTTAGATAACAAAGTAATACTAAACCATAAACAAAATGATATACAAAACTTGAAACAAAGTGTTGATATATTGAAAAGCAAAAGCTATGACAAAACATCAATTCTGCTCCAGTTTGAATCAGAATTACATATCCTTGTTCTCCAACAACTGAGGATGATATATTATTACAAAACCATAGGTTTATATAGGTTTCTCACAAGGTAAAACATCCTTGTGAATAATAGCAATTTTTTTTACAAAATCTGGGAAGATATCTTCCAAAAATGACTAAAGCTAACAACCCATAACAAGAATGTATCACTAAAACATCTCTCAAACAGCCATAGCGTGCCCATTGGTCATTGAAATTCGCAGGTACTTGAACAAGGACAAAAATGGACAAGTTTAAATGATATTTTAGTTGCAAAATCATCAAAAAAATCAACTTTTATGACTAGCTAACATAACCAAACGATTCTGTAGCTAATCTAATTTTAAAACAGAACTCTTTTAATCCAAATCTAACAGAAATATATTCAAGTTATTAAAACAAATATTTGATTACTAATTAAAACAAAGCAAGTCATTTAGATCACAACAACCAAAAACTGTTATGCTAATTTAGAACAAACAAAATCCAAATTGAATCTATTTTAATCAAAACAAAAATTAAATAAATCTTTGAAATGAATACAACAAAATCCATCCATATAGAGGCAAAAATCCTACATTCCTCTGTTTTGCATATCAATAAATCAATCTAGAATTGAGTGTAGGGAAAAGATGAAAAATCTTGCCACCAGATCTAAAGCATCCACCAGTTCCATAGTTTTTCAGTGCTTGCTCTAATTCCTCCTTTGTAATGTACCCACTGTTGTCTTTATCAAAATACTGAAAGGCAGTATAAAGATGATCTTCCCTGTCCATTCTATTCATGTGCATTGTAGCGGTGATAGACTCCATGTAATCAATTGTCCCATCCCCATCTACATCTACAACATTCATCAATTGCCTAACTTCTCACTCAGAGATTTTAGATCCAAATCTTGCAAGGCCATTCTTCAATTCTTCAAATGTGACTATCCCACTATTATCAATGTCCATACTCTTGAATATCTCCTTCAAACCCCTTATTTCCTCTTCTGATAGACTTTCAACAATCACCTTCAGAGCAACCTTTTTAAGCTTGTTGATTGCCCTGCATTGCTTCATCCTAACTAATACAGTACTGTCGAGGGGTTTGTCTGGTGCCTCGCCATCTTCTCTTATCCATGGATGGGTTAAAACAGCAGCAGCCGTAAGACGTTTCTTGGGATCATGTTGGAGCATCTTTCTGACCAAGTCTTTTGCAAAAATAGATGGCCATGGTTCACTTTCAAAGTCAGTAATTCCATGCAATACAACATCAAATATGCCTTGTTCCGTCTCTGCCCAAAATGGAGGCATGCCAGAGAGAAGAATATATAATATCACACCAACACTCCATATATCTATTTCTGGTCCATAATGTCTCTGTAATACTTCAGGAGCCACATAATATGCACTGCCCACACCCATACAGAGTGAACGATAGGAAAATGGGAAGCTAATTTATTGATTCAACACAGTATACTAGCAATAAATTTGCTCCTTAATCAACTTGATTTAATTCTCAAGACAAAGATAGATCTAGGGTATGTTACCATGGATAAAGCAATCAACCCACTAAAAAAATGAATAATCCTTTAGCACATATCTGGAGAAGTGATAAGCATGCACACATACCCAATACGTTCCCTTCAACCACTGAAAAGATCTGAAACATGATCTCTAAAACACGAGCTAGATCTCTGTAATGGCTCATTTTCTGAAGAAACAACTCGCAATGAAGGTAAAGGGGCTAAAACAGTTCTGGGTTTTCAACGGCTTGAGATAATTCAAATCCGTTTGCCCAGAATCGTTCACGCAAAAACGTGACTCTGGGAGCAATTACGGGGAAAACTTCTCTGGCAAAATGAAACCACAACTGACTCTGAACACCTTGGAGGTTTAATTCGCTCTTCGGTAGCCAGGAGATAACACACAATGATCCAGGCTAAGGGACAAGGTTTTGAACAGATTAGGCTAAGATATTTTCCCAAAAATCAACAAAGATAACCCTGGTAAGGAGGTAGGCATTGATGCAAAGTGTGCGAGGGGGTTGGAGGTTGCTTCTTCCATGCATAAGAGTTATTTCCAATAGTACCACCGATATCCATAGCTTAACCAATGTGTCGATATATATAAGCAACATACCAATAGTCATGAAAAATAGACATAGGCATCATATATGAATATCCATATATCTTATGAAACCAAAGGTTGAGTGGCCCAAATAAGAAACCAATCCAAATATTAATGCATTGCAAATTCAACGAAATCCAATCACACAATCGATATAAGTATGTCCAATGAGTATACCAATGCGTGCAAGTGTTATACCATAATGTTCAAACATCCGACATGAAGTTCAAAACCCAAAATCATGTATTCGCCAATGCATCAATCAAATGTTTAACCAAGGTGTCAAATCAATATTACATAAAATGGATATGCCAAGAGCTATGATAAGGATCAACAATAAGGATCACAAAATATAAATCTTGACCTCCATGCAATTCAATAAATCAATGTTCAGGCAAGTCATAAAATGCGAATCCAAAGGCTAAATATCTTCAATAAAACCGAGTTATATAATCCATCGAAGTATGAAAACCGATCAAAGGATATTGCCGATCATGTAAAAATCAACAAAAAGATAAGCGCAATATGTATAATGGCACAAAAGATATTGGCAGTTCAGGTAATGATCGAAATGTGACCTTGAAAGGAGAAATCGTCATGCTTACAATCGTGAAGACTTAGCGAAGACAAACTTGCAAAAGTCTCAAGAAATGAAAGTTTCGTCTATTTGGAAAATGAGACGAAAAACTTGATGTTCACAAGACATAGGTGTAGGCAGCTTACAAGAAAATGGAAAAATGTTAATTGGCTGCCAACAATGGAGACACACTGGAAGAAGCAGTTATCTCTGCCAAAAAGTGATAAATTCAGATTAGGACAGCAAAGAAAATTTCAACTCAAAAACAACAACCGGAAAATTGTACTAACATCATCATCAACTATCTTTTCCAGCGATGTTTCAAAAGATGCAAACCAAGAACAGTCTTTAAGATCAGCAAGTCATGACCTTATGATAAAATCTTCAATACTGTTGGCATGGCCACTGCTGCCAGCAGACGTCCATAGCCTCGACAGGGTTGCCATTTAACCCACTCGGACGTATGTATCCTGTCAAGAAGTTCTAGATTAGAATAAAGGGCTTTTAAAAGAGGTTTCTCATCTTTTTCAGATTTTCATTTACCCGACATTGCTTCGCTGCCAGCAGGCCTGTTCAGTACCCCGATGAAGTTGTCTTGGCGCCATGCTTGCATTTACCCGCTGCCAGCGGACCTGTTCAGTATCCCGACGGGTTTACAAACACTTCCCACAGCTCTTATTAACATTTTTATTTTTCTTTTCTTTTATATATAGCTAAGCGGGGTGACACTGAAAGATCTAGATATTTTATCATATTTTTTTTTTGACCTCATCAGAATTTTTTCATACTGTCCTTTATTCAGCTCCATAAATGTTTTATTTTTAAAACAACTTACTATGACAGGGGGACATCCTTTTGAGTCATTCCTTTATGGAAAAGGGACAGCGTAAAAAGATAAAGATAATCATGACAAACTTCACTTAGAGATTGAAATTAGTAAATTTCTTTCAAACAACAAAATTTTCCAACACAGATATAAGTTCAGCAACATATCATTGATGTTTGTACAAATTTTTCAGACGTCATTTCAGCGAAGAGATTTTTCTTATGGTCTTTGTCTGAATTGCTTGGTGATGCAGGTAGGTGTATTTTCAAAGACACTAACTGATAAGCATAAGGGAGAAATCA
>SNQJ01S0013811.1:189102-204583 GCA_010110895.2 Picea sitchensis
AGTACTTTCGAGGGGTTTGTCTGGTGCCTCACCATCTTCTCTTATCCATGGATGGGTTAAAACAGCAACAGCCGTAAGACGTTTCTTGGGATCATGTTGGAGCATCTTTTTGACCAAGTCTTTTGCAAAAATAGATGGCCATGGTTCACTTTCAAAGTCAGTAATTCCACGCAATACAACATCAAATATGCCTTGTTCCGTCTCTGCCCAAAATGGAGGCACGCCAGAGAGAAGAATATATATTATCACACCAACACTCCATATATCTATTTCTGGTCCATAATGTCTCCGTAATACTTCAGGAGCCACATAATATGCACTGCCCACACACATACAGAGTGAACGATAGGAAAATGGGAAGCTAATTTATTGATTCAACACAGTATACTGGCAATAAATTTGCTCCGTAATCAACTTGATTTAATTCTCAAGACAAAGACAGATCTAGGGTATGTTACCATGGATAAAGCGATCAACCCACTAAAAAAAGGAATAATCCTTTAGCACATATCTGGAGAAGTGATAAGCATGCACACAGACCCAATACGTTCCCTTCAGCCACTGAAAAGATCTGAAAAGTGATCTCTAAAAAACGAGCTAGATATCTGTAATGGCTCATTTTCTGAAGAAACAACCCACGATGAAGGTAAAGGGGCTAAAAACGGTTCTGGGTTTTCAACGGCTTGAGCTAATTCAAATCCGTTTGCCCAGAATCGCTCACGCAAAAACGTGACTCTGGGAGCAATTACAGGGCAAACTTCTCTGGAAAAATGAAACCACAACTGACTCTGAACACCTTGGAGGTTTAATTCGCTCTTCGGCAGCCAGGAGATAACACACAATGAGCCAGGCTAAGGGACAAGGGTTTGAACAAATTAGGCTAAGATATTTTCCCAAAAATCAACAAAGATAACCCTGGTAAGGAGGTAGGCATTGATGCAAAGTGTACGAGGGGGTTGGAGGTTGCTTCTGCCATGCATAAGAGTTATTGCCAATAGTACCACCGATATCCATAGCTTAACCAATGTGTCGATATATATAAGCAACATACCAATAGTCATGAAAAATAGACATAGGCATCATATATGAATATCCATATATCTTATGAAACCAAAGGTTGAGTGGCCCAAATAAGAAACCAATCCAAATATTAATGCATTGCAAATTCAACGAAATCCAATCACACAATCGATATAAGTATGTCCAATGAGTATACCAATGCGTGCGAGTGTTATACCATAATGTTCAAACATCCGACATGAAGTTCAAAACCCAAAATCATGTATTCGCCAATGCATCAATCAAATGTTTAACCAAGGTGTCAAATCAATATTACATAAAATGGATATGCCAAGAACTATGATAAGGATCAACAATAAAGATCACAAAAGATAAATCTTGACCTCCATGAAATTCAATAAATCAATGTTCAGGCAAGTCATAAAATGTGAATCCAAAGGCTAAATATCTTCAATAAAACCGAGTTATATAATCCATCGAAGTATGAAAACCGATCAAAGGATATTGCCGATCATGTAAAAATCAACAAAAAGATAAGCCCAATATGTATAATGGCACAAAAGATATTGGCAGTTTAGGTAATGATCAAAATGTGACCTCGAAAGGAGAAATCGTCATGCTTACAATCGTGCAGACTTAGTGAAGACAAACTTGCAAAAGTCTCAAGAAATGAAAGTTTCGTCTATTTGGAAAATGAGACGAAAAACTTGATGTTCACAAGACATAGGTGTAGGCAGCTTACAAGAAAATGGAAAAATGTTAATTGGCTGCCAACACTCTGCTACATTTCAATACTGTCAATTGGTATCACTCTCTCCCACATGAGTTGTCTCCATCGTAGTCCCCTCTGGCACTTTGACGCTCATGTTTTTTTCACCCCCTATTGCTGGGATTCCTCATAGTCTTTGCATTCCCGAGAATCAACCGTATGCTCCTTCTCCTCATTTTTCTAGCTTCCCCATAACGGACTCCCGAGTAATCTCATTACGATTTGACTACACCTTCGTGGTATCATTAGCCCTCGATATCATCCACCATCAGTTTTCCCATCTGCAGATTGTCCTCCATTCATTCCCCTCATACATAAACCCACCTATGGGGCCATCACCCTCCACCTGTCTTTCACAGTACTTAATCCTTCACCGGCCAAGCCCTCTTACACTAGGGAATCCGTTTCTATATATGCACAATTCTCCCCACTCATTCTTTATTCATTTGGTAACTGTAAAAAGCTTTTGTTTCCATCCTTTACCTAAATTTTTGTCGTCACCTTTGGCGACCTTCTTTTTCTAGAAAAGCAGCTCATGTCTCCCTTGTTTGGGGCCTTTCTTACCTTCTACTCTTAATGACATCGTCCATAAAACCCTGAGTATCCCACAATCAATGTACCCCAGATCTATGAGTTTGTCCACTTTTTCACGCCTCTGGAACAATTTAACCCACATCTAGTCGTCCCCCTGACACTAGACCTAGTTTCACAGTTGCTACCACTTATCCCATCTGCAGATTGTCCTCCATTCATTCCCCTCATACATAAACCCACCTATGGGGCCCCCACCCTCCACCTATCTTTCACAGTACTTAATCCTTCACCAGCCAAGCCCTCTTACACTGGGGCACCCGTTTCTATATATGCACAATTCTCCCCACTCATTCTTTATTCATTTGGTAACTGTACAAAGCCTTTGTTTCCATCCTTTACCTAAATTTTTGTCGTCACCTTTGGCGACCTTCTTTTTCTAGAAAAGCAACCCATGTCTCCCTTGTTTGGGGCCTTTCTTACCTTCTACTCTTAATGACATCGTCGATAAAACCCTGAGTATCCCACAGTCAATGTACCCTAGATCTCTGAGTTTGTCCACTTTGTCACACCTCTGGAACAATTTAACCCACATCTAGTCATCCCCCTGACACTAGACCCAGTTTCACGGTTGCTGCCACTTATCCTTCACGTATATCCCCAACCAAGGGCATTCTTGAGTCTCCCCACATCTTGACTACATCCATGTATTTCCTCAGTCCCTGATCTCATCCCGTGGATTTCATGAAGCCCTTTGCTTCTTGGAGTCACATCTCCCTTTCTGTCGGCATTAGCATAGTTTCTGGAAGGGCGATAGTATCATGGCTCATTACCTTTACAATGAGGAGTCTCAGACGAAACAGAGAGAAACATCGTTAATCTCTACTATCGTTGACCCCCATAGCATTCAACTTCAACACCCTATCATGCTATGGTGGGTCTTACTTTGCGACTATTTGTAGTTGTTTTATCTTCGCCAAAAACCTCTGAGATTTGATAGGCTATCAATGCCTGTGTATCATCGACACTTATTACATGTGTCATCACCTCTTTTCAGAGTTTGTTCATCATCAGAATTGTCCTCTTCCATTATCAAACCACCACAGAGGGCGTTGTAGTTATCTACACAACATACATCTTAAGTTACTGTCTAACAAATTTTTAGTTACATGACACAAGCATGTGGCATGCCTGCCTCATTTGCACACATTTTTATTTTTCCCACCTCGTGAAAGTTTTGGGCCCTATAGTTTCCCCTCTCCCTCCAATGGGTCACTCTTGCAATTCCCCTCAACACTCTTTCTTACAAAAGTACCCTCAGTAGAAGAAAAATTGATGTATTTTGGTTATACATATGCTCCTAACCTCACACTTCAAGGGGCATCTATTATCACTGGAATTTAATCTGCAAATGGTTACATGAATCTGGCATCTCCAAACACCCATTATTTTATCCATGGCCCAAAAAATGCATTTCCAAAGGGAACAAAACTATACAACTGGTTATAAAATCAGCATGCACTAAGGATACAAAGGAAGCGCGTGCACGTGCGACAGTCGAAGAACTCTGGAAAAGTGCACATGCACCCGATCAACGATTGTGGATGAAAAAAGCCACACATACCTTCGAACGGTGCATTTATGATTTTGGTCAGACTTCCACCCACTTCTGGTTCATCTCCCAAGTCGATTTGACACCCAAATCCGAGCTAAATCTGAGTGGGGCTCTGGTCAAAGACCTAAGGGTGCCCTAAAGAGCCCCTTGTTCACACTAAAGACTGGTTGAATAATGCATCAAAGATTTGCTATAAAAGAGGCCATGGGTGCACTATATTTCCAAGGAATTCATTTGTGTTGTTATCCTTCCTATATTCTCTTGGATGAACCTCTTTCCTCATTAGATCATACAAGAACCGTCTCATTTAGCCATTCACATCACCTCTTGAGTGAATGATCTTTGGATTTCTTCACCATTTCCTTCTAGTTTGCTACTTGTAAGAAGAGCTCAATCATTGGGGGTTCAAGAGCCCTCACTTGGAGGAAGAGGTGACCAATAAGTCTCCCTTTCTCTTTGGTGTTTTCCCACTAATACAACTTATACATTGGTGGCATGAATGTTGTTTATTTTTTGTTCAATTTCCCTTATGCACTCTAGTTTAGTTTCTTTTATTGTCATTAGCTTAGTTGTTTGTTTATTTATTATGATTGATGTTTATAACTCTTTCATTCAATGTTGTCTTGTCCAGCTAACCCAACTGGACTCATAAGCGTACTTATTTTTCTCATTTAGGTGACAAAAGGGATGCAACAAAGCTTGCTAAAAAATGAAACAGAGGTCTAGGAATTGAACCTGGATTCTCGAGCATAGTTCTTCTCCTGTGTCAAGCTCATTAAAAAAATAAAAAAAAATTCCCCCCCTCTGATTGTGTGAAGTACTTCGTTACTTATAGTATTTGAAGATTCATTTCCTTATCCTTTGCAGTTGGATGAAACGAATCTTGGGGTGCATTTGCTTCCAGCCTCTAGACTTCATGTTGAAGTTAAGTCGCTAGCTTCTTAAGTTGCGGGCTAAGTACCAACCATCCCTGGATAATGTGTTGGGAAGTCCAATCATAGTTTTCTATGGTTCAAGATTGTGTAAAAATGAAACCACCTACCTCAAGCATAGTTTCCTCTGGTTCAAGCTTGTGTAAAAATGAAACTAGGACCAAGCATAGCTTTGTTTAGTTTTAAACTTGTGTAAAAATAAAATCTATCCCAAGCATAGTTTTGTTTTGTTTTAAGATTTCATAAAAATGAAAACAATCCCGAGCTTAGTCTTAGTTCTTTCTCATGCTTGTAAATACCTGAGAATGTAACCAAGTAAACTTTTATCACTTTTTTGGACTCGTAAAGGTTATATGAAAAAGGAACACCCTGGAGTTCCCTTTAAGCTCTTTTCAGACTCTCTAAACATGAAAATATTTATGAGCGATCTTGTTATTTTCACGCTCGTAAAATTATTTGAAGAAAATATTTGATGAGTGGTGGGTTATCACTTTTTTTTTCTCGTCAGATTAAATTACAAAAAAAGAACTAGTGGAGTTCTCTTTAATTTTTTTTCAGACTCTCTAAAATTGAAAAACCCATGAGTTTTCTCTGTTTGGACTCATTAAACAAACATTGACAAAATGATATGGGACCTAAACACTCCTTCTTAGGGTTCATTAAACATACTCCGAGGGAATCATCTGAAGGACGAGCTTACAATTCAAGCATATGTTATACTCCTCAGGCTTGTGTAAAAATAAAGAGGTACTCACCAGAAATGATGGGGGGGGGGAATTGGGAAAGAAATGTATCTAAACCTGTATTCTATGAAAGAGTCACTTTTGAACATGACACCCTTTCACTTTATTTGTGTCTAGGTTGGAAAACCCACTTGTATCTTGGTCATACTCCTTTATAAGATTACAAATTGGCCTATGATCCTATTGTTGAGTTAGTTTTTCCAAGACAGTTGTCATGTCGTCAATATGTGCAAAGAGAATTTCAACCCATAAAGCCTTCTATTGCGTTGACCATTTCTGCAGTCCTTAATCCTTCTATTGCGTCAACCATTTTTGTAGTCCTTAATCCTTCTATTGCGTCAGCCATCCCTGAGTCAGTGCTAAATCACTTGTTACTCTGATCTACTTAAAATATTTTTACCTGTTTCATGTCATTAATGGAGGATACATTAAGGCCTTCCTGTGACGAGTCTTTTCCTGTCGACTTCAACTCATTATCCAGGAATTAGACTTAGAAACTAATTGGTACCTTGGAACTTGTATGCCTCAATGGTAGGTTTCCTCACTTTCAACAGTGGGTTTTCATCATTGCCCTCTGATCAGGAGATTCCGCCTAGTGTTCAACTTCAGCTCATTAATTCACATTTGTTGGATTATACTAGAGTACATTGGGAGTCATTTAAATTAATGGTGATTTCCCTCGCACTTGTTAACGATATACACTAATGACAGGTAATCAAGTGGTTTATACCATGTTCAACTTCAACATATGTATTTGCATGGTTAGATACGTATTATAGAGTGGTAGAGATGAAGACCCTAAATATTTTATGACAAATTTAGGTTGCGTTGGAGTATATTCAAATTGTATTGTTGCATAGATCCACAGTGTATGTCTCATGGCTATTCTCAAATTTGAGTCTTTAAAACATAGATCCATAGTATACTTCTGGTGGCCATGTTCATATTTGAGTCATAATGGCATGGATCCACAGTGTATGTTTGGTGTCCATGACCTATTGTACTTGACATGGATCTTTTCATGTAAGAATTTATGATTTTATTCATTTGTATTCTGAGTATGAGAATGCCTACCTCAATGATGATATATTATTGTACTATATTTCCTTGTTTGTTGGCAGGTTTCCTCACTTTTGACAGTGGGTTTTCATCATTGACCCTTGAGCAGGATATTCCACCGAGTGTTCGACTTCATCTTATTAATTCACATTCATTGGATTGTACTACAGTACCTTGGTAGTCATTGACATTAATGGTTATTTCCCTCGCACTTGTTAATGATATACACTAATGACCGGTAATCAAGTAGTTTCTACCATGTTCAACTTCAACACATGTATTTGCATGGTTAGATTCGTATTATAGAGTGGTGGAGATGAAGACCCTGAATATTTTATGACAAATTCAGGTTGTGTTGGAGTATATTTATATTGTACTATTGCATAGATCCACAATGTATCTCTCATTGCTATGTTAAAATTTGAGTCTTTAACACATATATCCACAGTGTACTTTTGGTGGCTATGTTCAGAATTGAGTCATAATGGCATGGATCCACAACGTTTGTTTGGTGGTCATGACCTGTCTTACTTGAAATGGATATTTCCATGTCAGCGTTTATGCTTTGAGTCATTTGTATTTTGAGTATGGGAATTCCTACCTTAGTGATGATATATTATTGTATTGTATTCCTTGTTTGTTGGCAGGTTTTCGACCGACATGTTCCTTGTTCCCTACACACACTTGACAAAGTATTTCAGCTATCACTATGTTCTAACTTCATACTTTGGGGGGCTCTCTATTACACATTATTTTTTTCACCCTTATGACCGTTAATTATGTAAACCTATATGTTGTCTTCAAAGGGATCAGTGGCCTGAATTCCTAAGGAAAGAAGGGAGAAGAACTTTACCTGAGAGATGAAATCATATTTTCCTTTTTAAAAACCCTAGTAAGGAGGATCATTGCACCCTATCCAATTCTAGGGGTGCGATGATCTCGGATTGTCACATGCTGTACTAAACCTAGCCTGCGACATCGTCACACTCTTCTCAGTTCTAGGGGTGCGACAATTTTTGTATGTGGGAAAAATAAGCTTCTTCTTGATGCTTCTAGAAGGATAAGCTTCTATGGTGAGGTGGCCTCTGATCGGTTTGGATCTTACTCACTTTTATGATTTACTGGGATAATTCTAACCTCCTCACCTTATCATATTCACCTTATAAAAGGAGAGGAGCTCTCATGGAGAAAGTTGGATTGGAAATGGGAGTTATTTTGTAGCTTGGAGTTTTTGGGCCTATGTTGGCTTTGAGCTTTAATTTGTCAAGATAGATTGTGAGTAGCTATCAGATCTACAGTCACAAAATCTATGGATCAGAAGTGTATGGGAAGAGAGAGACTGTTGGAAGGGACCTTACAACATCAAGGCATCAGTTGTATTCTCCTTTTCATATCTTTAATACAGTGATATATTTATTTCCCATAAAATTGGTCTTATTTTATTGTATGACTCCTTGATCACATACATAGGTTTTGTTGAGTATACATCGTTGCTTTCACTTCCTTGTCTTGTATTTTTAAAGGTTCAACATCCCATAAGACTTGGAATGGAAAGAGGATGACACTAGTGAGGACAAATGAAGTTTAAAAGGTATGTCATTTATCTGTTGTTAGTCAGTTTGCTTGATAATTAAAACTTAGGGAAAGTTTTATATTTTTTCTTGTTTTGTTCTAGTTTCGGAGTGAAACTAGGGAGATATGTTTGTGTATGCACTTAATGATTTGTCTGATAACATGTGTCCCGGTTGCTTCGATTGACCCTTGTTGGTCAAGTCTTTTCCGTAACGGTGGCAGTGGTGGGTCTAATGCAACCAGTGGCAGGGCCTGAAGCATTCGCGACCGATAAAGCTCTTGATCTTTCAATTTGTGAAAATATGAACGACACAGTGAGGCTTTAACTATCATTTAAAACCAAGCACATGCTAGAAAAACTCCTATAAGATAAATCAAGAAAACCACTATCTGGTAGGAAGAGCAGTTATGCCATCCAACACTAGAGCAATTTACCGGTGCAAGTGAAACTCGAACACGAAAGCACCCTCCGGGTATACTCTGCCAAGTGTGACCCAAAATATTCCTTAGGTACTGCATTATACCCCTGTAGTCACCCGTGTAAGTCCCTAGAATATAGGAAACTAAGTTTCCATCTCGCAAATAGTCACCAGGCGGGTACAGTCAACAGTCGGGTGGACTGCAATGAGAAGGATAACAAGTTCAAAAATTATCGAGGGTATCGAAATCAAGTGGCCAGGAAGACAACATATGATGTCAAATGGATTTGAGGTCCACGAACCTCCATAGGAAAATGCAGGAGATAGTATTCCCAAGACAGATCCTCAATATGTGTTCCCCACTATGTTTAGTTCGGCTTTGGAGGGCTTATCTCTGCTTCCTTTCCTCATGGGACCTCGTGTTTAGCCCCTGTGTAAGAGGGGGGTCCTGGATAAATTTTACATCACTAGACTTTAACACTCCCTAGCTATGACTCAAATGTTTGTTTAATGACCTTGAAGAGTTTCCTCTCCAACATAATTCAAGGCGCTAAACCTAAACTAGTTGGTTGACCCTACAAACATAAGAGTCTAATTAATTTTAGATTTAGTGTTTGTTTTAATGGCTTGATTTACTCAAGGGATATGGCAGTGAAACTAGTGATGTTATGAGAGATGAAAAGAGGAGAAAAAGATGAAACTTGAAAGAAAAATTGCTTCTAGTCAAAAGTAAAGATTTACAACTAACTCTTTGTAACCAACTTTTCTTTAACTAACTTTTTTCAAGATATTTAAATAGAAGACCAAAACAAAAAATTTCTTGACTACAAGATACTTAAGTTTCAATAAATCAGTAAAGAACTTAAAAAATTAACTCTTTTTTCTTTCTAGTAAAATAACTAACTCCAACTACTTTACCAAACTAAAAATGAAAAATCTTTTTGTTTTGAAAATGCTTCAAATAGAAAAATTGAAATTAATTTTTTTTCTCTTTTTCAAAGCAAATGAAAGGGGTAAAAAGAACACCAAGACAAGACTAAAATAGATATTTATCCCACTATGGATCATAGAGAATCACTACAAAAACCAAACAACCAGACCAATCATTCAAAGACTCTCTTAAAACCCTTTCAGAAGTAAACACAAGAAACTTAAAAAAGACAAGTAAAATGAAATCTAACCCAAGCTATGGATGTAAAAGTAGAGACTCTAGACTCTATCAACAAACCATGATATGTATAAGCCTCAAATAATAAAGAGGTTGACTGCCTCGTTTTCAAAAAAAAAATATTGAACTAGATACGATATTGTTTCTTCAATAGCCTACGTATGTATGTAGGCTGTTTACTGATCAGAGAGGGTATGTATGTGGGCTGACTCAAACCAGGGCACGTACTCCTCTGTACTTCTTTAAAAAAAAAAATAGATAGTCTTATAGAGCAGGGAGAATTAGTATGGCACCTGAAGGTGACCAGAATCCCCTAGAAGACTCAGAAGACTCAACAAAAACTTGAAAGGCAGAAAAACCAATCAGACAATTTAAAATCCCCTGAAAAACCCTAGAGGCATCCCCAATATGGTTACCAGTTATGCTAGCAGGAAAAAACCCCCTATGACTACACCAGGGTTCAGAATGTAGGAAAATCAATTAACCATCTAAAATTCAACTACTTCTCTAAACTACCCCAAACATACCAAAATTAATACAAGAAAAACAAATATGAGGGACATCGGGTAACTATACCTCTACTCCACGTCTAGTGATGATCCCCTCATGCTTGGAAGTTTCACTGACTGAATGCATCCTCCCAGGGCTGACCTTCATCCAAATATTGACAAACATGATACAACAAGCATGATATTTCATATACAAATTAGGGTTAGATGTTATAATGTCAAAAACTAAACCAATAAAAGCATTCAGTACACCATGATTTGGTATAGGAAAAGTAATTATTTTATTAATAACTTAATGATTATACCTTTTACAATAAAATCCGGCTACTTCTCCACGAACCTGATCTAGGATCCTCTTCACCAAGCTCCAAGTGCACCTTTGTATGGCTTTTCCTCTCAACCTTATGATCTCTTCTTGGGAAGTGAATGGGTTCTGATGGAGGAAGAAGGGTTAATAATGGAATACTAGAAAATTCTCACAAAAGGGTTGTAATATCTTGGGCAAGGAGGGGAAGTGAAATCGAGCAGAATTTCACTATTCTTATGATTATATGTAAAATGAGACCCCAACACCTCCTTTTATATGACAAAAAGGATGGCTATTCGGTTGGGTGACAGGCTATAGGCGATGTTGGCCCTTGACCAATTTTTGAGGAAACATTGGTCATGTTTGACCATTTTTGGGACTTCAACAGGCTGGCCGAAGATGGAGCACCCAAGCGAAGTAGAGATCACATGATCTCACTCATTTTGCAGGATTGTGGACCCAACAAAGGGTTATAGGGTTTATATAATGGGTATGGGATTTCGGCCCATGGGTTTACCCGTGTATTAGGCCTTTGTGTAAATGTATAAATAAGTATCTAGTGATGTAAGAAGTACTATAAATTGGCTTAGTGCATGAGTACTAGTGGCTATGTGCATGATGGATTTATTTTGGCTTAGTGCAAAACGTTGTAAGTGCTTTGTGCTACTAAGGAGTTGGCTTTGTGCCTTGACTTGATTTTGAGGAAGGTGGATCTAGTGCATGGTGTACAGATCACCTGTCCACTGCGGAGTTGGGCTCTGTGGATTTGTGCACAGGAGAAGATGAATGTAAGGAGATCAAAGACTAATAAATAGGAAGAATAAGTTGGTGGAAGTAGCCCCGCACTGGGGGTGAATCACGTATATCTTGTGTCTTGATTTTCTTATTGCGATGTTGTTTATGTGATTATTTGCTTAGTTTTGTTGATGTTATGTATAACGAATGCATATGATGGTGTATCTTAGTTCTTAATGATGTGAATGAATGCTAGATCTGAGTTAATGCTATGTGATAAGCAATGGAAAGTACTCGATCTGTATTGTTACTGCGTAGATCTGTAATAAGGGTTTAATATATGATGTGAATAAGGCTCAAGAACTAATGTATGTTGTTGGTTAAGTTCTCTGTTAAGTATTATAATCATAGATCTGTGTCCTAGATTGGTTTGTAGACACCTCACCTGCTTCGCAGGTGTTGCCGAAACGACCGGTAGTTAGGGTTTTTTTGGTGCATTGTTGAAGTGTTGAATCCTGGGTTTTCCCCTGTGCCAACAAATGGTTCTATTGTCGAGACCCGAAACTGTGATTGTTGGAAACTGAAGAAAATAAATCTTTGTGCGTAGATCTATTGTTGTAGTGCACAATATTCTACTTGACTTGTGAAGCTCAGTGATAAGAAAGGAACAAGATCTGAAGAAAGAAGGTAAGATCTTAAAACTTTATGCTCTGGTAAAGGTAAGATAAGTGGAAATTTTTTCTTCGAAAGTATGAATCTTGGTATGTTTGATAGATTTCATACTAATCTGAAAAGTAGGGCACAGTTAGAAGAAAGAGTTGATCTGAATAAATTTGATAGAAATAGAGAAAGATATGTTATTCCTATGAATAGAAATAATTTTTGGACTAATAAGTGGATACAAGAACCTAGAAGGAATTTTTGTAGAATGTAGGCCCATCACTGTGATCCCAGTGCACGGTACAAGAAAGGTTGTGGATTGTTTAAAAGAAAGAGAGGATTGACATTGTGTTAAATTGCAGAAGATGGAGGCATCTTGCTAAATAATTCCCTGGTATAGGCCCTTTTTGTCTTTGTTGTAAAGCTATTGGTCATGAGTTTGAGGATTTCCCAAGGATGATTGCTAAAGTTGAAAATATGAACATGAGACAAGAAGACTATAAAGAAGGTCAAGAAACTAAGGTATGTTAAAGAATCATACAAAAAAAGAGTCAAAGACTATGTTTAAACAGTTAAAAGAAGAAATGGATGATCACAGAGACATCAATTTACCAGAGATTTTGAAATAAAAACAATGCATAGTTACGAGAATAGAAGACTTCAACATAGACTATGTATTGGATGAAGAAACACCTGTGAATATTATTCCAGAAATCACTTGAGAAATTTTGGGAAAGCCTGCTATGATAACTTCATTGGGAAGGATAGGCTTGTTTAAAGGAAATATGATAGCCTTATGTGGAAGAGTTACTAATATACCTATGATTTCTCACGAAATGTCAACATAAGAGGATTTTGAAGTTATTAGGTTTGTTGAGAACAATGCCCCTTTTCCACTTTTATTAGGAAATACTTGGATTGAGAAGGATCAGATCAGAAGGAAAGAACATGAGGAAGCCATAGAAAAGAAAAGGCAAGAATTAAGGGATTTCATATCTCAAAGAATAGATCAACTAATAGAAAAACGAGAAGTTGAGTCGAAGAAGCAGAATGCAAGAGAAGTAGTTGTCAAATTTGAAAGAGTGCAAGAAGGATTGAAGGACCTATCCATGCAAGAAGAAAGTGTGTCCACCCAGGACCTAGTAAGCAAAGAGGTATTACCTTTGAAACCTTTGAAATAACATCGGCAGTGCAAAGTTACCATGCTAAGAAAAGATAAGAATAAGAATGGAAAGAGGAATCTGGAGACTCAGATCATAGGAAAGAAGTCAAGGAAGCTTAGTAAGAAGAAATCCAAGTTAGAAAAACTATGGGAAATTCCATAAAATACATCGAAAGAGACAGATCTTCGGAACTTGAACTTCTTCAGAATAGCAGAACCGCACAGAATGGGACTTCGCCATGATGCAGCTATGTGACCATTGGAGGTGCCCTGATCATTAAACTAATTCTCCAGAACAACTAGCAACACAGTTATTTCTAGAAGGTTCTCAATTGGACTGTTGAGACCATGCCATAACATATGGATTCGTATTGATTAAGGCATTCTTACCCGTTAGAGGAACCCATTACAATGTTTCTTATTTAACCCATTGGATGCTGCATCGAGACCACTTTTTCCAAACCGTGATATCCAAGCTAATAGAGAATCCATTGTATCACGTTTTTCTTTCTAGACCTCGCCATCTGCCGGATTAACTCATTTGTCTATTCGCCTACCCAAGTTATTTTATTATGAGTTTTCATGTCGGGCAAACGTAGCACAATAAAGAAGTCTGTGGAGGAAATACTTGTAGACCTCATGACTAAGAGAGTCATGTCTATGGGAATACATGTGGATTGCAAGAATCCCCATCGATTGGATGATGTTCTGGCCATGCTACTAAGAAGCGAAGAAAGCACCGCGAAGATCTGGCTAACACAAAGAATATCATGTTGGTCTTGCCGGACTACATCCCACCTTTGGCTGATGCAGTTAACCACGACAACATCCCATGGGATTTTGAATACGCATTGATCACTACGTACCTCCTGAAGGGGATACGTGTAGTTGGACCCCAGTTATGACATATTCCATCTCTAAAGAACAACGACTTCAACCTCAGAGATCGGAAGAACTACGCGATGCTCACGCCACATCGATATTTGATGAAGACGACTAGGATGAAGGAACACATAGTCTCTCAACCATGGATAAAGGAGCTCTCACAATCCATGATCTTGAATGTAATGAAGAACCCCCACTTCGTTCAACATCAGGAGGTTAACTCTTGTGTTAAACGCCTCCTATCATTCTATCATGGAGGTTATATTTGGTTCAATAGGCGCGTCACTGTGGATCCGACGTTGATCCACCTCATCATAGGACTGAGCATGTAGGGACCGGACCCTCAATAGTTCTACCTAGAGAAGGATGGATATCGCTCCGTGGCACAGTGCATAAAGGAAGACTATGGTGATGTAGAGAAGGGAAAGTGAGGCTACAAGGTAGCCTCCATCCAAAATGGTGCAGTGTGCCTATATTGTCAGCTTATAGCTGGTAAGCTCATCAAAAAAAATTGTCTAACACAGGTCACTAAATTTGTAGTATACCTCATAGAGAAGTGCATTGAAGGAATGAAAATGAACTGGGTGAGCTACCTCGTCAATGTTGGATCATGTTTTCATTGATGCCAATGGTTTGATTGATTGATGTCAAGTGATTGATTGATGTCAAAGGATTGATTGATTGATGATTGATGTAATATAATATGTGTTGTCCTTGATGAGAATGCATAGATGAAGATGGATCAATGAGTTGTCATTGATACATGATGAAGATGGATCGATATGGTTTCATTGGTATATGATGCATTGTTGTAAAAATGTATAGATGACTCATTATTGTCTTATCATGATTGATAAGGTGCACAAATGGATGAACTCCAAAGTGGTCCCCTTATGGTGAAATCCCTCACAAGAAGACACTTTGCGGATTGAGTTATCCTAGAAGAATGGTTGGAGGACCCATGCTCTCATTATTGTCTTATCATGATTGATATGGTGCATAAATGGATGAACTCCAAAGTGGTCCTCTTATGGTGAAAGCCCTCATGGGAAGACACTTTGCGGATTGAGTTATCCTAGAAGAATGGTTGGAGGACCCATGCTTGTATGTGGAATAACGATATGAAGATCAAGGAAATGGTTGGTGAAACTATCCTAGATGGATAGTTCTTGTCATGCCATTTCTGGTGGTATGTGAAATTCCACATAACTCCTCATAGTTTGAGAGTTATGGCCTTACGAAGATGAACGACCCCCACATGAAGGCTTGAAGCCCCCAAGGTCAAAGAATTCAAAGTGACCTAAAAGAAGAAATCATTATTTAAATGATAAAGTAAAGTGACAAAGTCAAGGTGGATTATTTAAATAATAAAGAGAAGTGAAAAAATCAAGAAAT